>WEKY01027118.1:202437-237826 GCA_013390045.1 Picathartes gymnocephalus | reverse complement strand
TTTTTTTTTTACCCTTTTTTGCTTTCCCTCCATTACGCCCCCTTTCTCCCCAGCCCGTTTCTCCTCCATCGGGGCTCTTCGGCGGCCATGCGGCCGGTCCCGGGCGAGCGGCTCTAACTCGTCTCCTCGCCCGGATGGTCCCCCGGAGCCGCGGGCGGATGGAGCCGAGCTACGTCGTGGGTATCTGCTGCCTGGTGCTGCTGGAGCCGGGCCGGGTGTGGAGCGGCGAGCCCAGCACCGGGGGGCCCGGGGAGAGCAGGAACAGCAGCCAGGCACCGCCGCCGGAGACCACGGTCCCCGCGCCCACAGGAGCGGCACCACCGGGAGGGGACCGCTGCCGCGGGTACTACGACGTGATGGGGCAGTGGGACCCGCCGTTCAACTGCAACGCCGGCATCTACCAGTACTGCTGCGGGACCTGCGGGTACCGCTTCTGCTGCCAGTTCAAGCCCGGGCGGCTGGACCAGAGTGGCTGCTCCAACTACGACACCCCCAACTGGGTCAACACGGGCCAGCCACCTGCCCGAGTGGATGAGACCCCCGAGGACCCCACTCGTGACAAGACCAATATGATCGTCTACATTATCTGCGGCGTGGTGGCCATCATGGTGCTGGTGGGCATCTTCACCAAGCTGGGCCTGGAGAAGGCACAGGGTCCCCAGACAGAGATGACCGTCTCCAGGTAAAGGGGTCCAGTCCCCCCACCTTCCCTGCTTCATCTCCCCATGGGTGGTGGCTCATGTTCCTAGCCCACTGTGTAGATTGAACCCTGGCTTCACCTTGGGACTGCCAAGAGGGTGAGGTGGTCCCTAAAATCCCTGTCCCAGCATGCTGAGACACCAGGGGGTGGGTTGGCTGCAGCCCACCAACCTGATCTGGTAGGGAGGGCTAGCAGCCAGGACAGCCTTCACGAGAAGGGGTGGTTGTACACCCATCTCCTTCCAAAACGACCTGCTCTGTCTCTTGAGGAGGCATGTCCCTGGCTCAGGAGTGCCAACCCACCAGCCAGTGGGGTGGGTGACATGTGAGCTATAGGACGTGGCTTTCCCCCCCAACAATTCTATGGTTTCCAGTGTCCCAGGAAGGTGAGACCGGTTCTGACTATGTGTAGGGCGACTCTGGACTGCAGCCCCCTTGATCTTAGCCTTGCTGGCAGTGCTGGGGGAGATGAGGTGGCAATGACAGTTCCATAGTGGCTGCTGCGCCAACTCCGTGTGCATGTGCGCACATGTGTGTTCGTGTGTGTGCATGGGTGTGCCCTGGTGTCTGCTCTGTGCACCAGCATGGGACACCGACCTTGCAGGGGGCATCCACGTTCTTGCACCCCCTGGAGCACACCCTGGGCAGCTTATTCCTGGAGCCAATGCCCTGTGGCTCCAACCCCTGGCTTTCCAGCCCGCTCCTGGGGCTGAGCACAGGTGGGGGAAGGTCAAGGTGTCAGACACACTTTGGCACTGGAGACCCCCTGCATCTTCCCCAGCTCCTGTGCTGCTGCTGTGGCTGTTGTTGCATCTTCCCCTCTCCCTCCTGCTGACAATAAATGCTTCTCTGCCCATTTTAGGGCTCTACTTTGCATCTTACTAGTGAGGACATCAAGCTTGGGGAGAAAACCATTTTCATGCCGTTTTGTTAAGGGATTTTAGCTTTTAAAAAAAGAAAAAGCAGGGCTGGTGGAAATTATTTCATTGGGATGACCAGGCAGCTGTCCTGATTGCAACCCCCAGCACCAACACACTCTCTCCTTCCCCTGTAGCACCCTTCTTCTCCTGCCCATTTGGGATTTGGGTAGCCACTGGGTGCAGCACCCCAAATCCGGACCCATCCTACTTCTTGCCCCCACCCAGGGGAGCAGAGGCTGACACCCCTGGTTGGACGAGGGTCACAATGAGTCATGGAGGAGAGTCACAGGAGCCTCCTGAGGCACAAGAGGCAGTTTTGGGGGGATCCACGCTGTGCCCCCATATTGGCAGGGAGCCTGGCTGCGTGCTGCTATGTGCCCGCGCCTCCCCCCGCGTTGCCTGAGGAAGTGCTGGCACCTTGACAGGATCAATACGGCCTCTGCCAGCCTCCTGACTCCCCTTCCACTCGCCTGCCGCCGCGTCTTTTTTTGGTCATCCCCCCCACCTCCTGAGAAGGAGATACTGTGCTCGGGGAGGGGTCAGGCCCTGGGACACCCAGACCCATGTCCTCATCCCCTGCCATTGGGTATTGCCTTCTCCCATCACAGGATGTTGGTGGGACTGCTTCCACTCACCAGGGGCTGTTTTCTGTGGGTAGCCTCAATTCTGCGCTGCTGGAGCCGTGTGTTTCCCCTTGTCCCTCCCTGCCTCTTACTCATGCAAGCCTGAATTCTCCCAATGAGTTTGGAGAGATAGGTGTCTGTTCTCCCTAAAGCCACAGATCTTTTGGGCACTAGCATACAGGTTGGGAGAAGGCAAGTTTTCCTCATGCACCTTTGAGGGACAAAATCAGAAGGGCATCTCCATCACTGCAGAAGTCAGGAGAAGTCTTGCCCTCTTCTGTGCCCTGTGTCCTTCTGTGCGAGCTGTGAGCAGCTCTGGTTTCACGGGGATGGTGACTGGAAAGCCCTGGCAGGGCAGGAGAGGTGCATCAGGTGCAGAGCCCCAGGAACCAGGCAAGGCACCAGGCTGACATGACTTCCTGGGTGCTAGGCTGATGGAGACAGTGCCTAAGGCTGGGTACATGGCAGCAGCATTCAAAAACGGATGCTGTCACCTCCATTCCCCTGTACCTGGACAGCTGGGGGAATACGTTTCATCTTGGTGCCTCTGAGATAGCAGGGCTATTTCTATCTCCCTTGCCACTGTACCCACGCATGGCCCAAGGCATGGGCAGTGCCACCTTGCCTCTCTCCCGGCGCCTCAGGTAGGAGCTTCTCATTTGCTCCTTGGGTACCGCATCATGGCCTTGGGCCAGCTCCCTGTTGCACAGTCGTCTTGGTCTCCATTCCTATCCTCCCTCCCGCCAGGGTTTTTCCGCTCCTGGGGAGCACTTCGTGTCACCCTGGACAGCTCGCACCCCTGCTGCTTGTAGGTTTCTCGCTTGGGACGTAAGGTCAACCCCTTCTGCACCTCCAGATGTTGTTTGTCATGGTTCTGGCCCTCGTCCAAACCCAAGAAGCATGACCAGGTGCAAAAAGTCCATTAGCTCCTCCCTGATGGAGACACCTGAGTCTGTGTCCAGCTAGTCCTGAGACCCCCACACCTTGGCCATCTCCAACATGTCTTTGTCTCATCATGGATTTCGCTGCTGGTCCACCCTGGGAGCTGGGTGTTCAAGCAACTGCAGCTACCTGGTTTGTCCTCCCGTCCTGATCCGCCTTCCTCCTGCAGGGCCTTATGGCAGCTCCCGCAATCCCCTCTCCTTCCTACTCGGCTCATGCTTGGCATCTGTCCCCGGCACTCGCTTAGCCTGGCCAAACCCCGCGTTGAGTCAGGAACACCTGCCTGTGTTTTTCTTCAGTCCCCAGATCTCTGAGGACATTGGGTCCCTGGGGGCCTCCAGGATCTGTCTCTGCCCTTTACATTGAGAGCAAGTACATACCCCAGACCTCTCCCAGAAAACCTCCTGGGTGGGAATTGCAAATTTATAGCTGGTATGAAAAACCCTATGGGAAGAACTGGGCCAGGAGCAGCCTCCTAGGGAGCAGCAGGGATTCTGGAGTGGGGCAAAACAGCTACCAGGAGTAGGTGCCCTGGCAGCTGCAGTAGGTTAGTGTTCAATGCTGGCTTTTCACTCCCTAGGTCTCCCCATGCTATTTGGGATCCCCGACTTTGGCCCCATTATGCATCCAGCTGTGCTGGGTATTTCTCTGGCAATGCTCAAGTCAGGGCCATCCCTGCAGTTGATATCCACGGTAGCAGGTAGTGGTGAAGACCTAGAAAAAGTGTTTGCAGCATGGTGTGCTATCATGTGCTGCCCTGGCTCTCTGGGGGACAAAAGAGGACCCAGTTCCAGCAGGGAAGGAGACCTGGAGGTCTGTCCCCAGACTGAACGTAATGTTTGAGGATGCTCATTTCCACTTTGTCCAAGCTCCAGTACCCACCGCTGCAACCCCAGTTTTGCAAAGACACCTTGATAACCCCATGCCTTCCTGAGCATCCCTGAGTGTACCAGCCCTAATGGGCAGGTGTCCCACAGTGCCCATGCTGCTCAGTTGCACGGATGGGCACCCCTGCCCCGAGCAGACATACTGTAAGCTGTGGGAAACGTCTCCATCAGGAGGTGAGGATGAGGCTCTCACTGGGCGCAGAGGTGGTGTGACCAGCCTGGATGCTCGCCTGCAGCTGCAGTGTGCTCTGTTCCTCCTGCAACACTGCGCCTCTGCTCCAAACCTCATCATCCCGCTCATCCAGTGGCTGCCACCTTCTGTGTCCCCACCAAGGGTTCACTCCAGCTCACAGCTATGTCATTTCACCCCATCAGTCCATCATCTCTCCTCTCTTCTGGAGGCTGTGCTCCTGTCTCCTCCCATTACTCCCTGCCTCCTTGCCAGGACTTGCAGCCTCTCTCCTGTTGGGCTTGCCAGGTATGGGGGCTTGGGCCTCCCAAAAGCAAGTCAGGCCCTGGGCTGGGCTGCTGTGCAAGCTCAGCGTCCTGTATCCTGCTCCGATACAGGCACATCCCTTGGGGATGCATCAGGAGCACTGAGTGCTTCATGCATGGCTTCTGCTGTGAAGCTCTCTTGGCCTCCATCATTACTGCTCCTGGATCTGCCTCTTTGCTTGGTCCCAGGTCTTGCACTTGGCTGGTTTGGGGAACCTTGGCTGCACCCTTAAGCAGAACTAGGCTTGCCACGGAGGTGGCTGCACGCCCGCCCAGTTGATGCTGTGCTCAAGCAAGCTGAGTGGCAAGCCACCCTCACAGATGGCCTCATGTACTCTGCATCCATGGCCAGAGTGTGGATGGAGGCCTCAATGGTACCATTCATCAGGACTTTTTGCATATGAGCCGTGCAGGTCTAAAGCTACGTATGCTCTGCGTTCCCTTCCTCCATCTGCACTCCAGATCCATCTTGGTGCCACAGATCACCAGGTGACCTAGGGAGATGTGGCATGACCTTCCTCAAGCCCCCCAGCCACAGGACCAGACTGAGGCTCATAAAAGCCCCAAGGTGATGTTCAGTGAGACAACAGCTCCTCCATAGTGTCACCCTCCATGTCCATCTTCCCTGCACTGCATCACCTGGGGATGAGCCAGGGAAGGGGCGCAGTCCCTGAGAGCCCTACTGGCAGCCCTGGCCAGTGGCACTACTCATGGTGCGAGGGCAAGGTGAATCCAAGTGTTGCTGGTGCTAGGGACTCATGCACGCTTCTCATCTTAGCAAAATAGCTCATTAATTGCTGCTCGAGCCGTTGTTGTTAATTGTTATTGTCCAAATGCCCTGAGCGGTCAGCATGGAGGGCACGTTTATGAGAAAGAGCATTGACAGATTTATGTGGAGAGAAGTCAAAGATAAAGGATTGCTCAAGCTTCATAAATAGACCCGAGGAAAAGAAAAAATAATTTAAAAAATAGGTCAAATCGCATTGAACTTCCTGTTGAAACAAGCCTGTTTGAGCGCTGGCCCCGGGGACAGGCAAGAGCAGGCAGCATCCAGTGGGGATGGGCTGGTGAGCAGTGCACCCCAGGGAAGGTGGGAGTTGACAGGGCAGCAGCTCCCCGAGTTGACAGCCCACACCCATAGCCTTGGGGTGGGCTGCCTCTCCCTGCCCTGCCTGGGCACAGCCCACTGCCCACCCAGGCTTGTGCCCAGAGTTTCTCTGAGTGCAGCATCCATGGCCTGAACCCTGGTTGGGTCAGTCTGTTGCAGGAAAGTTCCTGGGGAGGTGCAGGCTTTGAATAGCTCCAGGATGGAGATGTCAGAGCCTCCCCAGGCAGCCTGCTCAAGCATTTAACTACTCCTGCAGGAAAAAAAAAAGCTGTTTCTTCTGTCTAAACAGTATTTCCTGTTTCTGTTTGCACCTGTCACGTCTTGTCAGCTTGACACTGTCCTTGTTGCACCCTCCCTTCAGATATGCACATTGATAAGATCCCCCAAAACCTTCTCTTCTCCAGGCTGAACAGTCCCAGCTCTCTCAGCCTCTCCTCATATGAAAGATGCTCCCGTCCCATCTTTGTATCCCTTCGCTGGACTCTCTCCCGTACATCCGTGCTTCTCCTGTACTGAACTGGAGCCAGCACTCCAGGTGTGGCCTTACCAGTGCTGAGCAGAGAGGAAGGATCACCTTCCTCAGACCTGCTGGCAACACTTTGCCTAATGCAGACCAGGAAACCATTCAGCGCCTTTGTCCCAGGGGCACTCTGCTGGCTCATGGTCAACTTGGTGTCCACCAGGATCCCCAGGCCCTTTTCCGCCAAGCTGCCTTCCAGCTGGCCAGCTGCCAGAGTTTGTTCCTCGCTCGTTTCAATTCCTTCAGCTCTATCAGGGCTCTCTTGGCCCATCTGGAGATTAAGCGATCCCAGAGGGATTGCTACGCAAAGCTTCCCAAGAATGATGTGAAATTAACCCACAGGGCAAGTGACCCTTCCCTGTAGTTTTGCTCTTCCCCCTACCCTGTGATGTTGACTGGATCCAAACTGGGAGGGAGAAGGCTCGATCAGGTCCCCACAAGCATACACATCCCCCAGGCACAGTTCATTGCTTTCTCCCTTCTTCTCACTGCTTTTCCTGGAAATTCACGTTTGCTAGGTTTTTGAGCACTCCGGTGCCATAAGCTGACACATCTACCAAGTCAGGATTATTCCCCCCCTTCCTCTCCAATTTGCATTTATGCATGTTGAGTTTAATCTGCTGTTTTATCGTCCAACCACTTGCTAACCATCAGCTCACGGTGTGCGTCTGTGAGCCAGCCAGAGCCTTTGAGGCGCGAGGCATGCTGACAGTGAGCTGGGGATTAGCAAGCCAAAAAAAGCCCTGAGTGGACACCCCTCCACTCTTGCAGTCATGCAGGGATGGTCTCTGCAGGGGGAATGCTGTGTCTTCTCATCACAAAGCCCTGCACCAGCAGCAGCATCCCATCCTGTCCTGGGACTTGCTGCCAAAGGCTGCAGTGGCACGTGAGTAGGTCCTGCTCCAGCCCTGTCAGTGCGCTCCCTCTGTCACTGCTGTCGTACCCTGCTCTGGCACTACCAGCATTGGTGTGCCACCTTACTCCAGCATTGCTGGCGTGCCCTGCTCTGGCACTGCCACTGTGACTCTACTCTGGCACTATGGCCCACTCTGTCATGTCCTGCTCCGGCACCGCCAGCATGCCTCGCTCTGGCATTGCCAGCATGCTGTGGTGGGACTGCAGAAGCTCTGTCCATGAATGTTAAACGAAATAGGGCTCTATCTTATGTAATGGTGTTTAATGTTTAATGCTGTTACTTACAAGGAGGGTGTTATGCACAGACAGCGCCTGTGCCAGAGGCTGCCACTAGTTTACTTCCTTCCCTGAAGGGGCACAAGTGGCATCTCTAATCCCATCTTTGGGGTCTTCTCTGTTTCAAAGGGACTTGAGTGGAGGTGTTCCCTCCTCTCCCCTGTTCTACCAGGCTCTTGCTCCAGGGGAGCATCCCAGAAGTGTTGCTCCAGCTTCTATCAGATCAGTTTCCTGAGGCTCAGTTCATCATACCCTTGCAGCCTGCTCCAAGCCATGTATCTCCCTCACCACTCTTACCCATTGATGCCCCTGGTTCTGGGAGGGCTCAGCCACAGCCAGATTCCAATTAGCTGTTGGAGAGACTTGCTAGCCCCCTGCAAAAGCTGGATGAGTAGCCTGGGTGCACTCTGGGTGTACCGCTCTCAGTGGCTCTTGTCTAGCTCCAGGCTGCCTGGCTCAGCCTTCAAAGAGTGGAGTTCAGGGCTGGGATGCATTAGGGGTCCCAGGGGAGCAGGATATTGTTCTAACAGCCCTTCACCCCCTCTCCAGGACACTGACAGATCTGCTGAAGCAGCCAGGCCACAGCCCCTCTGAGAACATGGACAGCCTCATGGGGAGTGTGCAGGTCCCACTGGGCGAGGGGCTGGCCCGGGGGCCCCCCAGAAACAGCACAGGTAAGGCACTGGTGTGGTGGGGAAAAATAAGTTCCCTTGAGTGAATAAAGGCAGTGGGAGGCTGCAGCCTGCGGCTGAGCCCCCATCCACCTCTGCCCCTCCAGACAAGCCACCCTTGAACAACGCAGTGGCCATTGCCCCCTCACTGGGGCGGCCCCACAGCCACGGCAAGCGCCTGCCGCTGGCCAGCAGCCTGGCCCTGTCAGGCCCGGACTACACTTCCTACACCACCCTCAAGGTTGGAGGTGAGTGCTGCTGCCGTGTGGGCTGGGAGGGTGGCTGGGGGCATGCACCCTGTTGACCCCAAAAACCAAGTGGGGAGGAGCATGGGGCTCACAAAGGGGCACAGGCAGGACAAGCATCCCAGTTTCCCAATGCTCCTGAGGTGGCTGTTCACAGCAGAAACTCGGCAGCTCCTCCACCACTCCAACAGCCTACTGAGCTGTCCAGCTAGTCAGTGCCCAGGGTCCCCCACGGATCCACTGCACTTCCCCGTCAGCCAGCACGCAGGATCCCACACAGACCTGAAGCACCGCCCACCGCATCAGGGTTCAGGATCCACATGGACCCACGGCACTGCCCAGGATTCGATTCCCCGGGATCTCCCAAAAGCACTGCCTGGACAGTTCACTGCCAATATCCCCACCCAGTCAATCGTCACCCAGAATCCCTCCTACAGCCCCATCCCAGCCTTCTCCACCACTGCACCCTCCCGGTCCCCCCGTGCCAGCAGAAAGGGGTGTCCTCGGAGGGGTGACACTGCACGCCTGTCCCCACAGAGAGCGCCACCGAGGACTTCTACAGGCGGTTCGGGGGGCTGGAGCCACCCCCCGCCAGCACACTGCCCTTCCCAGCCGAGATCCCGGTGCTGGCCGAGGGCTGCCCCCTGCCCAAGGCCAAGGGCCCCAAGGTGCCAGGGGGTCTGGCCTTCCCAGGGGGCTGGGAGGGGGGCCCCCATCGCGGCCCCCGCCGGCCCGGCCTGGCCACCCTGCGCCCTGAGGGGCCACCCGAGGCCTTCGGCCCCTCCACCTCGCTGTACGGGCAGCACCCCCGGCACCTCGCCACCAACAGCAAGACCGAGGTCACCGTCTGACGGCCAGTGCCATCGGGGACTGGGGCTGCCCCCTCACACGGGAGTTGCTGCCCTCGGGGACAGCCCACCGGAGGAGAGCATCACAGACTCCGACGCTGGCCAGAGCGGGAGACGCGCCGTCCCTCCTGGCCCCAGGGATGGGGACTGCCAGCTGCACTTCACCATCGAGGAGGCACTGGGGACTCATCCGGGCAACAAGTTTCAGGCGTTCTCAGCCCATCCCCGGAAGAGGCTGAGCTGGGGGCACACTGGCAGAGCAGTACCCTGCTCAGGGGATGGGGCCCCATGCTGGACAGACTGGGAACAGATCCTGCTGGGGCCAGGCACCCCCACCTGGCTCCTTGGACTAGGTGCAGGAAAGAGCAATTGACTCAAAGCACCGCCCCCAGGCCGCCAGCAAAGCCCGAGCAGCCCCTTTCCCTCCCCAGCCTCCTCCCTTCCCCCCTGCCCCAGCCCCCACCTTGTCAATAAATAACACATTAAACTGTATGGCCTTGGTATGAATTGGCTGGGGAACTTCACACTGCTCATCTTCCCCCGGGGCAGCAGGGGGCAAAGCCCACTCCCCCACAGGGCCTGGGGAACACCCCACGATGGGGGACATGGTGGGAACACAGCTTCCAGGGTCAAGTGCAAACCCCTTCAAGCAGCTGCACAAAACCCAGATCTCCTCTGTCTGAAGTTTAATGATTCTGACAGAGTTTTACCAGGGGGGAGCAGAGAAACAAAGAGATGGAGTGAAAGGACATTGTTCTAAAGCAAGGTCAGGTAACAGCCTTCCTCCCATAGAGAAGCTCCTAAAATTGCAGGCTTCTGGCCCTGCTCCACCTTGCTTGGCTCTGCTCAAGCCATCATCCTCTTGAGTTGCTTCCAGAGGAACATGGAGACACCACACTTGCTCCACCAAGGGAGTTTCATTGCAAGCTGTACAGTTCTGTTCTCTAGGTTATCCGGACAAAGGACTGACAGCTTCCCAACGTGCCTGTGAGGTTTTATGTCTCTAAAGGACTTTTCAAGCTCACCTCTGCTTAAGAGCAGCTGCTGGGTGGGATGAATAGGGCTAAGAGAAAGAGGGCAGGTGGGAGGTGGTGGTAACAATCACCTTTATTAGGTAACAGATGCTTAGGAGCCCTGGAACAGGGTTTTCAGACAGCAGATATGTTCCCTGGGGAACTTCACCACCACCAGTTGCATCTCGTATCACAAAGCATCCCTACTCTGAACTCCATGTGGATAAATAGACTTTCTTCACATAATCCATAAAACAATTTCCTCCCACCCACAAACCAAAAAGTTACAGTATATACACACACATATAAAAAAAGTCGTAGGGACAGATGAACAGCAAAGTTTTGAACAGTGTAGAAAAAAAAACAGGGCAAAGATCCCTCGCTCTGGAGGGGGCAGAGACACACCAGCCATGCTAGGACCCTCGGTGCTTCATGCTATTCACTACCTGGGTTTCAGCCCAACAGCTTCTCCCAGCTCCTGGCCCAGCCAGTACTCCCTGCAGCCCAGCCCCCAGAGCTCAGACTACCCTTAGTGACAAAGTGAAACCTCAGCATCACTGCTTTCCTAAAGCCTTACCTCCCATTTTACTGAAGCACAAAACTGCCCAAATGCTGCATGCAGACCTGGAGAAATGCAAGATAACTCAGAGGATGCCACAGGCAAGGAGTTTCTGTATTTTAGGAAAAAATATGACAAGGAAGACAGCATGAGAGCCACGGAAGAGGAAAAAAAATCCAGAAGAGGCAATCTACCCCCAAAATAGGATCACTGATAAGCTAGGGAACTTGGGAATGAACAATCAAAATGTGTGTGTACTCAAGAGCTGTTCTGCACAATTAGAGTAGCTGCTCAAAGCCAGGTTGCTGCCAAAAGAGCATCCCCTACACTGATCAGACACTCTTAAGAACAACCTCTCCCCTCAAGCAATGAGCTCCCCCTCCAAACACCAACTCCAGGAAGAAAGGGACCCCTGCCAGTAGGCCAGTACCGGCCATTGCAGCTGGGTGTCCACCAGCTACTCCCTAAATAAAGTACAGGAGGGAGGAACCTTCTGGTTCCCACACTTCTGCCCACAGCTACAGACCACAATCACTGGGAATAGGCTTTGCTGGGAGATGGGTTTCTCCTGGCCCCAGCTTTCACCTTCTTGAAGCCAGGGAACTCCAGGACTAGCATTACCTGTCTTCAAATACTGTAGCACGTGAAATGGCCCTCCCAGATGCCAAATGACCCTGTGCAAAGGGAAACCACAAGACCCTATCTTTCTCCTCTCATTCTGAAGGAGCTCATGCCTCTCTTCAAGAGCTGGATACCTGTAAAAGCTTCTTGCAAACAGTCCAAGCTTGCAGGAGTTGGGCAGTACAGGCTTGATTGGGACAGGATAGGTTTGGATGGCTGCCTGTATCTAAATGCTTCGAGCTGCCAACATGGAAAACATGCTGGCTGTACACATGGAGAAACAGCAATGCCCACTTGCCAAAGGCTGATTTCCACATATGTACATGGGAGAGGGCAACCACTCTGCACTTCTTTGGAGAGATGCAACAAGAAAGGCAGAGAGAAAGAGGGCAAACTGCTTCCTCCCTGTCCCAAATCCACCTCCCACTCCTGGAAAGTCACAGGCAATTCAGTACCTGCAAGTCAAACTGCTCAGAATAGCAATGGTAACAAAGCTGGGAGACTTGCACCCTGAACCAGTGCCTCCCAAATCCTGCAGGAGCTGTGGAGCAGTTGGAGAAGGTAAGAAGAAACACCTGAAGACAAATTCTGGGACTGGGAGTTGAGTAAAATAAAAAAAACGTTTTTAAAAATTGTTTCTGCATCAACAAAAAGGCACCAGAGAAGCATTCACCCTTCATGCCAAGTGCAGGGCACAGTGCGTCCACCTCTGCTGCCACCCAGCACCAGATGACCAGAGATGCCAAGGTCTTCTACCTGGCTCTGCTTGTTGCAGGATGCTACAAACCCACCCCCCTGCTGAAAACCGGAGGCAGCTATCACAGGAAAAGACGTATGAAGCAGAAGGGAAGGGAAATCTGCTGCACGGTTCCCCTTTTTTTTGGAAAAGCCACAAACATTCCTATAAAAAAACCTGTATAAAAACCGTAGAGAAATTTTCTGGGCAGTACTGGCCCCAAGTGATACTCCCAGAGCACCTAGGGAAGTTGAGTCTAGGGGGGCTTCAGTTTCCTGACACACAACTCAAGGAAAGCTGGTGCCTTCCCCTCTCTTTTGGGAACAGCCTCAGGCCCCAGCAGCCCCATGGGACAAGGCTTGAACAGATCCTCTGCCCTCCCCAGAGATTTCTTTCTGCAGAGGTGTTTGGAAAGAGAACAAAATAACCCTGAGGACAGACATGGGATGTGCCACTTCTCCATGCCATGGGTTTGTGGGGTTCTCTCCCAAGCAGGGATGGGTGATTTGTGTCGGGTCAGCGCTTCTCAACAGCCCCAGGCATAGTGACAAAAACCACAACTAGACAGATTCCTGCTGCAGTGCCTGAGAACAAGCAAGGAGGCTAGTAAAGCTAAACCTGGGGCAAGTTTAGAAAAAAATCCAAACCCAAAACCCTCCCTCCCTCTCCCACCCCATCATGATCCCACCAGCACAGCCCTAACCTAGCACTTTTTCTAAGCTCCAGAAGGGAAGTCCAGGCTGATGCTCAACCAGGCTATCTTTGCACAAAGGGAACCCATGCCAGTGTTAGGAGGCAGCAATGGCCGTGCCCCCACTGAGCTTGACAATCATCTGCTGGCAGTCGTTGCAGGAGCGCTTGTCCCCCACTTTCTCCAGGGTACGGGCGGCCTCGGCCAGCAGCACCGCTCGCTGGCCTGGCGACGACAGGAAGGAGAGGGGGAGATGGCGACAGGCCAACAGGATGGCCGTGGCTCGCTCCCGTTGGCCTGGCAACGTGTCCAGTTCACCTATGGGAAACAGTAAAGAGAGAAAATTCAGAGCTACCACCTGCATGAAAAAAACCCCACCACACAGGCCCTCAACTGCCACTACTGAGCACGGGCTTTTCTGGCTGGCATCCCCTGGCTGAGCCAAGAGCAGGGGGCACCCTGAGGGCCTTCGGGCTAGCAGAGAAGAACACTCTGAGCTAGAGGCAGGTAGGAACTGCCAGTCTTGTCTTCTACAGAGATAGTTCCTTTCAGTTCACTTCCTAGGCCTCATCCCAACACTGGCATGCACATTTGCCCATTCCCTTACATCTTTCATCTTTTGGCTCTTCCCTTTAGAATTCCCAGCCTCTACCTTTGCACTGACTGCTCCAAACCCCAGACTGCCAAGTTTTGTGCACGTTTAGCTTCATGAAGGCAAATGTTTTCCAGCCTGTTTGCTGACACCCCCAGCCCTGAGCTGGCAGCTCACGTTAGCTGGCTTGTAGAGAACACAGGAGAAGCATTGCCTGGGGCACTTGCTCCCAGGCTGATGGGAGTTCATTATCCTGACACAGCAGGAGACCCTGCAGGTTGTACCTATGCCCCCACACCTTGCCCAAGCACTACCCCCTCCCAGTCCCACAGCCAGTGGGTCACTGCCTGGGCCCCGGGGCTGACCTTGTCTGCTGCTCTGGGGCGTGCGCCGCCTCAAGCTGTGCTCCAGCAGCTGGTGGGTGCGGGTAGGGCTGGCACCCGCCATCAGGCGCACGGTGGCCTCGTGCAGGAAGACCTGGAAGGGAAGGCAGGATGGAAGATGAGAGGTGGGCTGGCACAGGGACGATGCTGTGGCTGAACTTCTGTCTTCCCTCAGCCACCGCATTTCACGAGCACAGCACTGACACCTTGACAAAAACAGAGACCCATTTCCACACTCCTCCCTCATCTTTCCACCTGTCTCTGGGGAATTTGCAGATCAGGGCAACCATGAGGAGGGGAAAAAAAATTTGACACCTAACAGTGCGTGGCCTGGAAAGGGGGAGTATTGAGAGCAGGGAAAAAGAGTAGAAAAGTTTGAGAGCAAACTTTGGCACTGTGGTCCAGGCAGGATTCTCTACCTCAGCTGCTAATGCAGTGCTTTGATAATGGCATCAAACTTAGAAATCCAGAGTTTGGACAATACCAGGACAACTCTCATGTCCAAGTATTAGACTGTACTTCCTCTACAGAGGCTAAAAACTAGATAAACTGAACAGAAGAAGGAAAACATCCAGAAAAGCACCTGGGGCTCTTACAGATGCAAAAGGCATCTGACCCTCCAGGTACTCAACAGAGCCAACATGGCTGAGGAAGCTTCCTTCCACACTCCCCAGAGGGACAGACTCAGTCTGAAGCCACCTTAACAGACAGGATGCCATGGTATTTGGAAATACACATGTGCTGATGGTTTTCTACACAGAAACTAAAGTGGACACTTCCCCTACATGCAGTGAACTCCCACGGGAGCCTCCCTCATCACCCACCAACCGAAAGTATGGAGGCTAGTAGTGGAAGAGCATCCCACTCCAAGTGTCCAAACCACTCAAGCTCATATATACCCTATGTTTCCAAGGGCACCAGCTTCCCATCACCCCCAGGAAGGGCTACAGGTAAGCGGGAGGCAGGGCAGGCCAGAGAGGCGAGTCATCACCTTGCGGTAGGCGGGTCTGAAGGTGTGGGCCAGCTTGCGCAGGCTGCCGAGGTCGCGCTGGAAGCCCGTCAGCTCGGGGGCTGAGGCGTGGTAGGTCTCGCCTAGCGCCTGGCTGGCGTTTGCCTGCTTCTGCCACAGGCTGGTGCGGAGGGAGAGCAGCAAGTCACAGGCCAGCAGCTGGATCATCTGCAAGAGCCAAGATGCCCGGGCACGCACTTTTAGTAACACACAGCATTGGGTGAGTAACAAGCTACATGACTGCTGACACGGCCCACGGGAAGGCAGCCACAGCACCTCCTGCCTACCTGCGGGGCTCCCCTGCCCTCCCCGCTGTGTCACCCCATCACAATGCACCAAAGGGAGCAGTCCTTTGCATTTTGCCCAAGTGGCATCTCTCGACCAAGAGGTCAAGAAAACATGTGCCAAGGGCACATTGCATCAATGTTACATGCCCTTGACAGCACCTTTCACTGGGATCAATGCTAACAACTACAACCTGATCCCACAGAAACACAGCCTCCTGCAAAGGCTTTCCTGCCCAAACGGTGACGCTAACTAGTAGGAAACAGCAAAGACAGCCGTGCTACCTGCAGATAAAAAAGAGGCAGCCTTGGCACAGCCGGCAGCAGATGCCAAACCCCTTTTCCCCATCTGCTGCTGCCCCCTAGCACCGCTCCCGGCTCTGGGAGGGCTCTCTGCCTGTGCTGCTGAACGGAGAGTGCCTCTGTACTGCACTGCAGAAACATTGCACAGTCACTGCCACAACATGCAATGCAACTACAATGCACTACAGCTGCCACCCAGCAACGACGAAAGGGACCAGAACCATGTCCCATATGCCATGGAGGGAAGCTCCAGCTTTATGTAATCCTGGAAAGAAGAAAAACAAGCCCCACACAAACTCAGGAGTAGCACAGCATAGTCACACTTCTGTGTCAGAGGATTCAGACACTCACGAGTGTGGCCTGAAATAGAGCAGACCGAGATGGATATTTTCTATCTATGCAAGGCCAAATTCAAACTGGTCAAAGCACTAGGAAGGGGTGACAGCTACTGGCACAAGAGGAGCAAGAGCTGACACTGTGCCCAAGGAGATGACACTGTATTTGCAGCTCTGCTCCCCCATACAGCAGAAACAGAATGATGGCAATGCCCTTTGCAAGGACAGGGAAGAAGTCTCCCCTCTACTCCCATAACACAAAGAGTGAATGGAGAATGCAGCTTAAAGAGGGAAGTCACACACCTGCAGCAAGACCAGCCTTACAACCAAGACAGACCATGTATTATCCCAGGGCTTTTAATGCTTACATTGTTGAGGATAGTGCTGGACATGCCACTGCTCATGTTGAGGCTGTTCCACAAGTGACTGCTGGCCCTCTCACAGTGACCCAGGGAGCTCTGCTGTCCATCTGCCTTCCCAGACAGAGAGGCCTGCATGGCTTTACACATGTAGAAGGTAGCTTTCACCAGGCCATTCCTGAAAGAGAAAGCAGGTTGCTTTCAAGCAATACCATGTCATGCTGCCACAGCACCAGCTTTCACTCTCCCACCTTCAAGAGATATCATCACTCCTTAGACAAAAAAAAGATGGCAATTGTTCCTCACCTACACAGCATGGAGAAATGAGAGGAAACTGGCAAAGATTCTCTAGTGAGAAAGAACAGCGATGGAGATACCATGATCATGTGAGTTTTGTTTGATTTTGGAAGGTAGGAGATTGTCCAATTAGAAGAAAGCCAAAAGAAGCCTAAAGAAGCCTAAACAAAGCCTAAAGAAGCAACTATGACTGTGACTTCCAGTCCACAGCAAGACTGCAAGCCTTGAGCTACACACAAACTGCTGAGCACACTGGCACCTGCAGAGCACAAGAGACAGGCAGCTCCAGAGCACAGGTAGGTGTGATCCTACGGGACAGCATTAGGGGAAGCAGTCACCCCTGTTTAGAAGGAGCAGGGGTTTGAAAAGTCTACGAGGCCTACGCACTCTGACACCTCCAGGGACTTCGGCATGCGCTCCACTTCTGCAAAGTGTGACCTCACGGCTGCATCATCCCCTCTGAGCCAAGCGATTGCCATAGCCACAGCTGCTGACCACCACCGGCACACCACATCGGGACCTGCAAAACAGAACCAGCGGCTGCAGCCCAGGAGAGCACACCTGGCTCCCTCACGCTTGGAGAAGTGGACAGGTATCACGGGCCCTTGCCAGCGCCTTCTGCTGGGATTGATGCTAATGAGCCCAAACTGATCCCACGGGAACCCAGCCATCCACGTGAATGTTGAAATGTGCTGCAAGAACAAAAAGGAACTTGGCAACATGCAAGCACCCTACATCTGACTGCAAGCAGAGTTTTGGATGTCATGTTTTTATCTTGTCAACAAGAACTTACCCCACCAACTTGTCTAGAAATCTGCTGACTTCCTTCCTGACAGTGATCTCCACTCACCACTCCAAAATAACAACTCCACTCACATATACACTCATGATTGGCACTAATCACCATCAAGACAGTACATCAGGTTCCCTGTATAATTTCCTTCATTATTGAACATCCCTTCAAAAACTTCCCAAAGCCTACACAGGGCCAAAGGACATACGTTCTGCTATTCTAACCTCCTTCTCAATTCCATGACAATATTGACCCAAGCAGAGACTTCCCCTTAAAAAAATAATTATTTAGTTTTCCTTCTATGTTTGCTCTATACATTTTAGGTAGAGTAGTCAGTCTGTGTCTAAAGCTGCACCAGCATCCCAGTGAGCTGCCAGGTGCTGTCTGTACCAACACCAAGCAGGACAACTACTCCAGCAGCCTTTTACTAACCCAGCCCAGATGAATGCATGGCTCAGAGGGATTCCACAGCCCTTGCTGTCCCACTAAATATACACCAAAGGACCAAAACAAGCACCTCCCAATATATGCCCAGAGCTTGCCTACAGCAGAGGCTGCAGGTCACTGGAGACTGAGGAATATATCTGACAGCCACTGTGAAAGCAGGGCCAACCCAGTTCAATAGGTAATTAAGTGGAAAAAAACCCTTCCTGTACTTCTACTGCAATGCTGCTATGTTTGTTTACATGCTCCACCCTTTCTCTCGCTTTACATTGCCAGGAGCAAGCTCTCAGGTAAGGGCACAGGGTTCAGATTGGAAATAAAATATTGCCCAACAGTACAAACAGCAGCAGTCCCTGGCTAGGCACTCAGCATTACAACACAGAGCCAAATTCATAAGCCTTCTTAAACACTCTCTTCCGGTCTGAGCTGTGGTACCACACTGGCACGCAATCAGATCTCACTCCAAGGACTGCATTTCTCCTTGACTAGAGTTTGAGAGGTGATAGGGAGAGGGAACTTGTATTGGCAGTAGATCCCGCAGCTGAAAGAGCTTCAGTTCTGCCAGACTTACCCAGGGCAGACTTGAGCACAGAACTGCTGGCAAAGGGTGGGGCTCCACTTCCCATGGAGTCCAAGAAAGAGTTGAGCAATTTCAGGTACTCCATGGCACCTGAGAATTCACTGAAACAAGGGAAAAGGCAGATCTTTGCTATGCGGTCAAACAGAAGATACCAAGGCACTTCATGTTCACAAGTCACGTTTAAACAGTGCTGACCTATTAAGCCCACAGAAAGTTCAAGCTCTACAAGTAACACAACACTGCAGGACTGAAGAGACCACCCCGAGAGTAGAAGTGCAGAGTGACGCTCCGAGAGGAGCTGTCTCACATCTCCCCTTTCATGACCACCAGCACAGAACAAGATTTAAACTCAAGTGTCACCTCAAACATAGACATATGTTACAAGTTGATTACAGGCTCCTTTTCAAACGCTGCTTCCAGAAGAGGCTGAACTACACTTCTGATTATTTGCATATATGCAAATACGTATGAATGGAAGTGACAGCATGTTCACAGCACTGGTCAGAGAATATAGCATATGCAGCAAGGACCTAATTTACTGGGACGTGCTACAGATGAAGATCTTGAGCTTCTGCCCCTTGAAGGGGACAAAAAAGCTTGCTATTTTGCTAAAGCGATTCCTTCCCATAGGAAGGGAGAACTTCCACAAGTATAGTGACAATCTGCCTCCCTTACACAAATCCTGCTACCTTCTCTCATCAACACTGGCATCTGACTGCAAGCAATTAAACCAAACTGTTGCTCCTTCTCTGCTAAGAAACAGACATGAGATTGGAAAAAAACCCCAAAGCTAAAGGTACAGTATTTTTCCTACACAGGTAAGGAAACTGGGTTATCTTCCCATCTGAGGCTTTTACCCACACTTTCTGGGGACAGGATCCTTACAGAGCTTCCCATATATGCCTGGTACCAGCATATCTGGAGATCAGCTAGAAACAGTGCTGAATTACTAGCAAAGGCCGGGGTTCTGCTTCCTGTGGAGTCCAGGAGAAAACTGGACACGGTTCAGTACAAAAAGATGCTGTTTCCCACCTATTTTCCCCTTTCATTTGGTCAAAGAGCTGAGAGACAAGACAATTTCGTTCAACATCATCTTTCCTCCTCTTGCCACACATCTGTTTGATTCTTTACTGCGGGTAAATGTCACACTTCAGTCAGAAGAACACTCATGCAGCATAAAGTAGCAAGCTGGTGGGTTCAACTCTCTGACATGCCAGACCTTCATGCTCTAAAAGCCCTGGACATACATTGTGGTCCACAGAAGAGGTAGGTACATGCTAATTTTAGTCCTCCTGAACATTAAACTTCGTCTCAGCATAGAAAGTGCCATCCATTTAGTTGAGCAACCAGTATTACCCTCGCTAACACCAGAAATCCCCACCACACCCAGGTTCATCTTTGACTTAAGAGGTTTTAATACAAAGAGGCAGAGCTTGCTCTGCTAATAAACTGTGGTGGTCAGACTAGCGTTGTTATTCCAAGCCTTTAACGAGGACTGGTCGCTCAGTTTGCCCCACAGAGCTTGGTCAGTGGTTATAAGCTCTGCCTCAAGGCCTGCTGCTGTGGCCAGCAATGCCCAGTGGGCCACACATACTCACCATGACTCCTCCTCCTCTTGTCCCACTATCTCTTTCCTAGTTTGAGGCTTCACGAGTGAATCCACTGCTCGCTCTAGCAGGTTCTCACAGAACGCCTGATGGACTTGTGCGATGGGATCCGCTAGAGAAGAAGGATAAACCAAGCCATCTAACTTGCATATCGTCATAGACACCTCCCAATACACCCAGAAAGAAGAATCAAAATGTAAGATAGAGCATGAGGAAGAATAGTAGAGGGAAATTCTCAAGAAACTAATGTAATGATTTAGAGACTATGTTTTTAGGGCTTTTTTATGCTTTCAATCCACTTATAAAGCTGCAGCCTTTGGCCAAAGATTCCTCTGGCACTTCAGCCTCTCAGAAAAAGAGTGAGGACGCTGCTCTGCAGAGGATAAACCTTGGTCACCCCAAAGTCACTCCCCAGACACTCAGGGCCACCTTTGGGTTGTGTTCCAGCAGATAAGAGACAAGCAGTATGACACAGCACAGTATACAAAGGGAGGCAAGCCAGACCCTGCAGGCTGAGGATACGTCTCAGCTCCTCGTCCCCTCTCACCCACCACAACCACAAGGAGGGTGGGCACAAAAGAACATGCTCTCAAACATGACACCCACTTTTGTCCCAGACAAGAGTGCAGAGACTGCCAGGCTCAAAGTGCTGGGATGCCACACACTTGGGAAACGAGCAGTTCTCACCGGGATTCCTTTGTGTGCAGTACAGGCTCTCCTTTGCAGCAGACTTCACCGTCCAGCTTCGCTCCACAAAAAACTTCTGTCCCAGGGGGTGGCACAGCCAACGCAAAGAGTCAGGAATGGCACTTCGCTCCGAGCTGCACAGGCTTTGTGCCTGGCTTAGAAAGTAGCTCTGGTGAAAGGAGAGGACAAGATTGAGGACAGTACGTAGGGAAAGAGCAGCACCAGTAAGGACAAAGATCATATCATAATTACAGCTTGTATCATAATTGCAGGTCATATTATAATTGTAGTGCTAGCAGATGCCCTCTCCAAGATATTGCAGTGCCAGCTTCCAGGCTTTCTTTTATCTCTGTTTGAGGGTGTGATCGGGAAAGATAACATAACTCACCGCTAGGAAGCCAAGTTTGCCTCCACAGCGGGTTTTCAAGCCAACTGCAGCTGTCAGGTGGATTTCTGCCATTGTGCTGGGTGGGATTTTTTCTTCTGCACACTCGGCCAGATTCACGGCACACAACGCCATGTGCAAGCCTGAGTAAGCTGAGCTGGAGGGAAGTTTACCTGTACCAATAGGGGAAGGAAAAGTGTTAATTTTTAATCAGTAGTACCAGATACTAGATATTACCATAATTTGGAGGGCTACTATCCTAAAGAAACAGCAAGAACCTGTTGACATGAGAAGCTTACACTGCAGTTGCTTCAGCTGTTCTTAGAGAGTTCTTTTATTGCGTGAACCTGTTGTGTTTTAGTAAGTGGCTCCTAAAATTTGTCCGGCTAATTTCTAACAGCAGCCCTCCCAGAGGAGAGAGGCTGTAGTGCTCTCCCTGTACACTCCAGGATACGCTCTGAGTCTCCTCATTCAGGAAAACCAGACAGCAGATCTGCCACCTCTGCTCCCACCTGTTATGTGCAGCTGATGGAGCTTGTGATATGCTAGGGCCGCATCCCGAGCGCTGGTCTTGGCCTCATCCTCGAATCCTGCAGTGGCTTCCCTTGCCCGCCACTGATGAGAAGTCCTCTTCAGCAACCATCGCACCAGTGCCAGCTTCTGCAAGCTATAGCGGATCACATTCCAGGACAGGCTGCAGGCCAAGTCCAGGCGGGAAGCTGGCAGTGCTCGTCCGAGTACTGACAGGCAAGTCTGCAGGTTTGATGCAGCTGCAGCAAAATCGCCCTGCAAATAACACAATGAAAGGTTCAGCAACAAAAATCACTATCACAGAAACACTTTGGGACCTCCTTGGCACTAGGAGCAAGACAAACTGACGTGCAAGTCAGGACAAGATCTTTAGCAGAGGGATATTAACACAGAAACTGAAAATATAACAGCAGTTTGCTCCAGCTTGAAATCTGGCCCTAAACATACTTTCCATGCGTGCCTGTGAGACACACCAGCACTAGGTGAAAAGAGCTTCCCGCCTTGTCAAACATCATGGAAATTTCAGGGTCCCTGTATCAAAAGCCAAATGCTTCCTCAACAACAAAGAGGACTTCCAAGTGTTACAGTATGCTTTTTGCCTTGGTACCCTGGGTACCCCTTGGCTTATCTGTCATAGATCTCAGCCGATCAGGCACAATATACATCACTGAGCAAGGCATTGCTCAGACTATAAACCCAGCCAATCAGGTGGCAAGCCGGGAGCTTTAGAAATCCTTCTGGATAAAAGAAAGCGCCCGGAAATAAAAGCTCTCAGTTGCTGTTCCCCCTACCATGAGGTCGGCTCCCTTTCTTTGTCTCTGCCAGAGCCACGGACCCCTCACGTTACACCAAGAGGCTGGAGGACAGCAGACAGACAGACACAGCATTGTGTCTGTCAGATTCTGGACAAAACCCAAGATGTTGCTGCCAAAAACTGATACAAGATGCAGTAGCTAGCAACAAGGACAGAAGTTAGGAGCCTCTACCACTGCTTCCATGCCTCACTAACTTAGGCTGAGTGGGACAGCAATCTGCTCAGAACGACCTGGCAACAGCTTCTCTGAAATCATACAGGATGATCCATTCAAGTAATACCATGCTCTTTTAAGTGCCAAGCCACTGCCTCATTGAGAAACATTTACCCACAATCCCATCTAAAAGATGCATTTGATGCAAAACAACGAGTCAGCTTTACCCGTGCCAGGTCCAGGTCTGCTTGCTTGCGGTGCCTCCAGAAGGTGACCGAGGACCTTGAGTGCAGCCGGGTCACCGGCTCTCCATGCACAAGGAGCTTTATGAACACGCTCAGTACAATCACTCCATTCACCAGCCACAGGATTAGGGTGGGCATCATCCAACCGAACCAACCAGCTGCACCTACAGTGGACATCCCAAAAGGGAAAGTTAAAATCCAACCTGGACATCAAAAGCCTGGCAACGTGACAAGCACAGACCCCGAGGGATGTCTTGCTATGCTTGCCACATGTTTAATCAGCTTTTGCAGTTCAATCAGAAAATACCCATACCAACACCTCTTCATCCAAACTCCAACCCTTAACATTCCCAACTAAATGATTATTTTTACAAGACTGATGTATCAAAAAAAATGAATAAGCAATTAGTTTTCCAAGAGTCGTCTTCTGATTTTTCTGTAAGACAAACCCACAGGTACTTAATACTCCAGTATAATTTTCAAATCTTAGCTAAATTTACAAAGCAACACCTAAGAACCATATTTACCAATCAGGGAAACAACTGCATGCCTATAGCATCCCCCACCCTCTCCTAAGGTGTACTTTTAAACTATGAATTTTAAGGAATGAGTGTATCAACAAGCCAGTTGCAAGACCCCATAGCAACAGTGTAGTAATACTTTATGATTAAGTGACAAAAATCAGTCAGTTACCTTAAAAACAAATACAAAGTGAACATGCCTTAAAGACTGGTGAAGACAGGAGGATGCGCCTTACCCTGAACTACTTTTCAAGGGTCTATGCCAAAAGCCCAGGCTGCTGGGCTGCAAATTAGTGCCACCTCAACCTCACCACACTGAGCCATGGCTGGCTTTATGCAAGAACACCGGATGTGAACTGGAGCCATGTCTAAGCTGGCTCTCCTTCCACACCCTGCCCTGCAGTTACTGCCCCTCCCCTCTCATTAAACAAAGGTCGTACAACTCCCTGAGCACATAAACCCACCCTACTGAACCACAGCGACCGTGCACCTCGTGACCGGCAGCCATGGCAGCTGCAGATGGCTTTTAGGGAGACCACGTGAGGCTGGACACCCCAAACTATCCGAGTTCTTTACCTGACTCAATCGTCAGCATGTTCCTGCCAGAGCCATGGCGCACCAGGCTCTCTGGCTCGGGCGTTCCTCGGGCCTCCAGGAGAGATGTCAGTGGATTGAAGGAAAGGCAAAGGAACGTGAGAGCACAGAGGAGTATTCGAGAGCGGTCCACCATGCCAAGCGCCACAGGAGGAGAGTCAGGCTCATCTTTAACCTTCAGGGGAATAGGAATGGGGAGAAAAAGAAGAAACCCAATGCTTACCGTTCTGGAGCACAAAAAATGTTTTTGCCAAGGAAGGGGTAGGGAAACAGAACATGTATAAATTTGCTTTTGAGCTCTAGATGTGCAAGAACTCCAGTAAAGCTTTCCCTAGCTTAGTAAGATAAGGCTGAAATATTTGACTGCCTTCAACTTCCTTCTGTGTCCAGTCACTTCAGGTATTAACTGTATCCCTGGGTTAGGCTAGGATTAATCTCTGTTGCCTTACTCTTTTGAGGACCTCCCAGAAGACCCAATTCTGTGACATCCACAAAACAAATCCATAAGCCAAAGACAGCTATCAGCTTTTTGTTACTCTGATTACTTATGGTCTAATTAACCACAACTGATGTCATCATCCATTTCCAAGTTCTCCTGCTTTACTCGCTGGACATACATATCCTGGAAAGCCATGGGCTCCTTGGGTCATGAACGTGCACTGTAAGTCCATAGAGACTGTACACAGGCTGAAGGATAAGCACAGTTCTTCCAGCAGCTAAGGTAGGGCTCAAGGAATACAGCTCAGGAAAGAGTCTCAATAATTTAAAGAAAGATAAAACACACACATGCACCTTCCTCATCCTTACAAAGGATCTCTAAGCCCTACAAGTCTGCTTGCCAGATGTCTGCTGGTTCCACTCTTGAGAATAAGAAGAATTTACATTCTGGCTCTTACATATCCTGAAGGAGATACTTTGAATTTGACAATTAAGGTCACAAATACCTTTGCATCATCAAGGAGGGGGCTTCCTGGCTCTGAATCAATGGAATAGGGAGAGAAGCCAGCCTGGGATCCTGAATCAGAGGCTGGAGGAGACATCAGCAGCACATTCTGGTTGAAGTCATCTATCTTCAGATCCACATCGTTGTCAACCAGACTGCTCAGGTCAATGCCCTTCAACAGCTCTGCAAAAATCAGAGTGCATTACGTACGAGTTTCTCCATCATGACTCCTGTCAGTAGCTCTCAGATGGCTCTGTCATCTGGAGTAACACTGGCCACTATTGATACAACCTCTGTCAAGGATAAGAAACTGCAAGATACATCCTACATCCATACTGACTGCCCCCCCTCTGCTACAGAGCTGCCACAACTTACTGTTTTTTTGGTTAGCCAGCTTCAGAACCATGTTCTCCTGCCTCAGCTTATGGTTAGCCTGCTGCAGGTATTTAATGTAGTCAATGGCTTTTCTCAGGACTCCAGACTTGTGCATCTGTAAGGAATTAAAATGTACAAAAAGCAGTTTATATTAAGAGTATCAAAGGATCACTCCTGCCTGTAGGAATACCACAACCTTTTTTATCATGTGGTGATAGAAAAGGGTATAAAGGACATCTCAGCAGCTGCAAAGAAACCAATAGCAGGGCATGCTCTGTGGGCAAGACATCAGACAAAGATACACAAGGATGAGGTCCCTCTAAGATCCTATAAAAACAGTACAATGGAGTCAGATTAACATCCAAATTACAATGGAGTTCACACCTAGTTTCAGCCAGAAATAGTCCTTTGAAAGCACCACAGTTTGTAAATGAAGTGGGTTAATTCTGAGATAGAACAGGCTGCTGTCTAATCACCACTTAATTCTGAGATAAGTAGTTTCCTCCTTGCCTCACTCACTTGGGCATCTCCAAATCCTTACTTCCAGCAGCAGTGGGCAAGTTTGTCTTCTAAACACAAGCCAAAAGTACTATGAAGCCACTGCACATTACCCATGTTTTTAAAAGCTTCCACTTCCAGCAATAGGAGGTGACTTCACTAGTGCACTTATTTGTGCAGCAGTCACAGAAGGTATCAAGAATACTACTGCCTGCTTCACCAGCATGAGGTAAAGCGAGTAGGAACAAACCCTGAATATCTGGTGTAAGAAAGCTTCCAATATTTGAGCAAGCAGGAGTTTTTACAGTTCAATATCTAAAGGAAAGAAACTGAAAAACTCTGTAAACCCTCATCCTTACTGCAGTCATATGGAAAAGGAAACTTAATTGAAGCAAGATCTGGTTTGGCAGAGTTATGAAAACATCCACTTGGATGTTCTACCTAGAGGGCCTATTTTAAGTTCAACCTAATATAAGAACAAATACATAAGGTATATCTTATTTTCAAGAAACAGTACCCTGGCATAGTAAAATTAATATTTTATAGATGACCCCTCCTGAATACAATTATCAAGCACAAGTGATTCTCACCAGTCTTACCCCAATACACATATGTATGCTACTAACAGCTACATGTACCCAAATGCTTCATTTGGTAGAGCAAATGAGCACCTGAAGACAAAGTATTTAGGACACCACAGCTGTACTTATTCCATATCTTTACCTTGGCATCTGTCCCCATGACGAGGTCCTTCAGCTCAATGATTTTGTCATTTATGGACGACCGGTAGCGCTTTTCAATGATGTTGTGAGTTGTTCTCCTCTCTCCTTCTTTGGGTGGTTCAGGTTGCTTGACACCCCCAGGAACTTGTTTGATAGGCACCTTTTCTTGTCCCACCATCACAGGCATTGTGGTCAAAATGGTCCCATTGCTTCCAACGAGGGTCTACAAAGACCATGCGTAAGAAATGTCAAGAGCAATCAGCCAATTCAGATAAGGTTTATTATGGCAAAAGAAAAAGGAGTAAACAAAAGAAGAATCAGGAAAACTTGGTACAGCTCAGAAAAGATGTGAGATGCCAAATTCCTTCCATCTTTCTTAGCTGGCACAAGCATTGGCACAGCAACACAGGAAGAATCTGTCACTCTGGCTCCCACACTGGTCACTGTGGAATAAGAACATCTCTTGTTCTCCAAGCCCATCAACACTTCTGCCAATACTACGCTCTGTTCATCCACTTAAATAGAGAAAGGGACTAAAGCTCCTCCTTGTTCCTAAAATCTTTACACTCCAGGTGTCCAAATCCACCTTTCCTTTGGACAAATAGTCATTAAAACAGCAAAAGGCTGGCTATGCTACTTCCAGTGACACTAGTAATGACAATGCTAGAAAGGATCCATCTATGAAAAACAACCTTTGGCTTGAGGAATGCAGTTGATTTTAATTTGATTAAATGAAGAAAAAAAACCCATAAGCTATAAAAATGCCTTAATATGAGGAACTAAGACTAATGAGTGATATATAGTAGTGTGAAAAGCTCAAACTCAGATATTTAGATGTAGGACAGACCACCTACAGCCAACTAAAGCAGTATGTACTCAGAGATAAAATATGATGAATCCCACCAGAACAGTTGCACAGGGGCTCCTAGGACAGTTGTAATGAAAGAAAGTTTAATCAAGCCAAGCAAGATTTAGAAAGGCACATGTGTTCTCTGTAGAGAGTAGCTATGGAGAGTAAGAGTTAGTTCTGTCAAAAGACAAACAATAATAACTAGCCTATAACAACTAACCATGAGAATAAACTAGCCATGAGCAATTTCAGAAACAATTTCACCTCTGAAACAGTCTTCTTATTGGGATACCAGAAATTAATTTAGTTTCACTTCAAATTGGAACTTGACAAAAAAGTGAATTTAAGTCCTATACCATTGCTTGGCTAATATCCACCTAATTTCAATGGGTTCAAACATGCCTCAGATAGACACAACCTCGTAAGCCTCAAGTTGTGTGAAAACATGATCTAAAAGCAAGCAAGTTAATTGAAGATTTTAGCCAGGCTGCTAATAAGTATCTAAGAAGCATACCATGTTATTGCAAAAGAAGTCAAAATTTAGGTCCACACTTGCAAGTTTATCTCCCCCAGTAAATATTTATACAGAGGTATCTGTTCAGAACATACAAGATCATAACAAATATTTCTTTGGGGGCATATATTTCTAAGAGTTGATTAGAAGTGGAGGCATGAAGCACAACTGCCACTTCCAATGATTGTAACAAATTCTCACTGCAAATGCCCTCTGAGAAGAAGTTTAATTAGTTGCCACATTTGATATACTACTATTAGACACTACTGAGGGGCAAAACAAAGTTCCACAGGTAGTCTCAACAAGTTAGCTTTTGGTTTCAAGTTAAAAACTAGACTGAGTTTTTAGGTCATATTCCTCTCCTTGTAGTACCAGAAAAAGGTAAACAGAAACGTGCCCTTGGTCTTTGCTTACTGGCCATGAGAGACTGCCAAACAGTACAGTCTGTGTGTTTAGCCTTGACCGAAACAGGGTATTACTGGCCCTGGATGTGTGTAGAACAGCCCTGAAAACCCCTTCTCTTGTCTGCACCACTGCAGAATACTAAAGCTCAAATCTCTTCCTTGCATTAATAGGAACGGATGTCAGCGAGGAGAGGGATGGAAGGACATCCATAGGGTACCTGCAGAGCTGTGGTCTGAATGGGAGCAGTGAGTGCTGTCAGTGCTGGGTTCTGTACTGCAGCCATAACAGGATTGCCATCTGTTTTCAGGGTTGTCAAGACCAGGGAATCCGTTTTGATGATCTGAGGTTGGACAAGAACCTAGGTTGAAAAGAGTTACAGGTGAAGAGGAGAGCCGGCACATATTTCCTTGCTGATGTCAGTAGCCAGAGGTAAGCACTGACAGAGTTGTAATAGCTTTACAACTCAGTGGTTAGCAAAAGAGCAGGATGAGTATTTCTTTGACTTGCACCCTGCATCACCTGGATGCCTTCCATCAGCCCCAGTGCAAACTCTGAGCAGGAGACAGTCTGAACAGCACTGGAGAGAGTGGGGCAGATGAACCACCCAGGGCAGTGGTTTTCAAATCAGTCACCAGAAGTAAACAAGTATGTAAAAACACAAAAGAGCTGATGGAAAAGCTGCTTTCCCCTCTCCAATTACACCTATAATTAGCTCTCTACATTAACTGTCTGAGTATTCAGTCTAACACAGCTAGGACAGTCTGCTTTGGAAATACTCATAGCAGCTTCTCCCTGCAACTTCACTGACAGGATCTGTACCTTTAACAACAAGCAGATCAAAAACCACTCTTAAGTTATTTGGCTCTTACTTCTTTCAAATACCTTGATGACTCTGAGAACACCAGAGATGGCACAGTACAACTAAACCATAGCAACTTTGTCATACTGGGTCCCATAGAGAAACATTTTTATTTAATACAAAGATGCACAAGAGTGAAAAAATCACATGGCACTGTAAGAGTAAAACTATTAAAAAAAAAACATGACAGAAGAATTGGAAGAACACATTCCAGTATCAGTCAGTCCTCATAAGATGTGGTAGAGGTGGACTTGCAAAGAAATAGGCAAAAGTCAAAGAAAGCCTGTTCAAGTAAAGTTTCCAACTGGGTTTGGCAGTACCAAGTTAAAAAAAAATATTTTAGACTGCATTGAGTTAGTGTTTTAGTGAAAACAATTGCTGAGCATTGCCCAGAAGTCACATCACGTCTCACAAGAGGGACTCTCACACATGATTTGCATGAAGTAAAATGCTTCTGGGACACAGGCTGGCTAGAAATACCGCTCAAGTTTAAAAAAGTTTGTGCAAAAGCAATCCTAGCCAGCACTGCCAACCCTACGGCTTCAACACTTCTCCCCTGGCAAGCCAGGAGACCAGACCCACAAAAGCACTTTCTTGTTCTGCTGGATCCCTGCATCATTCCACACTTTTACTTACAGGAACTTGCTGGACCTGTGGTGCAGCAACCGTCTGGACCGTGGCTGGCGTTAAGGTCTGGATGGTGCCATTGGCAGTCTGCGTCAGCACTCGCTGGGCCTGCACCGTCTGCACCTGCTGCTGGATCGTAACCGGCTGAACCTGGGAGGACGTCACCAGGCTCTGCACTTGGGGCTGGAGAACTGAAAAGCAGAAGAGATGTCAGAAACTGCCCAGAGACACAGGTCTCCCTCCTGGAGCCTGGAGATGCTCCTAGCATCACTCCTTCCCAGAACTCCTTAGTAGGCAGCATTCATCTAACACATCCCACATGTTGGGAAGCTTCCAGCTGCTTTGGTGCCTTCGGCAAGAGGACCTTGCACTTAGAATAGCAGCTTTCCAGGAGGCACAGAGGATCAGCTAAGAGAAAATAAAGCCAAAACCCTTTAGTCTGATGGCACAGGATTCATTGTTTCAGTAGCATTATGCAGGATATCCAACTTGCATTTTCCCACTCCCTCTGGTCTTGGTGGACCATAGAATCCTGTTTGTCATGTAAAGAACCAACATCTACTGAAGAGGATCAAGTCATGCAGCATTCACAAAGGAAGATCTTCTATCCATCATCACTAAATATCCCTAGAGGTGTCTCTGCCCAGTGCAACTACTGAGCTCCAGACTTTGGTAGATAAAATGCGCCTTCATGCCAGACTGCCGTGTGGGGCAGACTGGATCTGCCCAGTGCATGCATCAGTGGCAGAACAGGGCTGCCAACAACGATGCTTTAGGACATCTTTTCTCAAGCCTCCCAACAGCCATAGGGCAGAAGGCCAGGCCAGAGGAGAAGAGCAAGACAACAGTTATGGTAAGAGGTCGCACAAAAACAGTTAAGATTTCATTTATGACAATTTCCAAAGCCATGCAGGTAGGAGAAGGGACACCACATAGGGAGCATCACAAGAAAAGGATCATCGAGCTTGTCATGGCTGAGGATGCACCTGGAGCTTGAACGCTGACGCCATTTACTGCAAGTGCACCAGGCACATCCACAGCCTGAGCATCCTGAAATCTCGAGTACAGCCTGAGCACCTCAAGCACTACCTTGGAAACTTGTGGCCGCATTCTGGTAGATGACTGGCTGCTGGATAATCCTGGTCTGGGGAGCAGAGCTGAACGTCGGCGTAATCATGACGGCCTGCTGCTGGAGCTGAGGCTGCACCGAGGGCCGCGGCTGCAGGACAGGGGCCGAGCGTGGAGGGGCTGGAGGTGTCGTCTGCGCTGCTTTCACTGGCAGGCTCTGGAGCTGGGGGGATGCAGGGGGTGGCGGGAAGGTTTGGAGCTGCACCTGGCTGTAGGGCCGCTGCAACTGCGGCTCCAGGGTCCCGCTGCTGCCGCCATTGCCGCTGCTGCCCTGGAAGGTGCTGCATAAGGGATCCGAAAACAGGTCTGGAAAGTCTCCTGCCTGGTTACTGACAAACTGCAGCATCTCTGTAAAACAGAAGAAAATTAGTTCAACACTATTTCATCGCCTGCATACTCTGACACCTGTCACTGACTTCATGGAATTCAGGTGTGTGTGCACAGAAGGGAACTCTGAGAAAACCTTCAGAGAACACATCACACCAATGCAACACCTCCAGAGAGAGACCAGGATGTGGCCAGCAGCACAGCACTGCTGCTGCTGTTCAGGGTGAAAAGTAAGACCCTTCCACAACACTTTTCCAGACAACAAGATCCAAGTACAGACTAGGACTTCAAGCCATCTCGAATACATATCTAAAATATTAGAGTCTTGTTCCATCTCTCCTTCAGTCTAACCCTTGCTGAAGGAAGAAACCAAGCACCTCCACAATTCCAGCACTAAACATTCTCTCACCCAGCTTTTGGGAGCTTTCAAGCCCCCTATCTGTACTGCCCCACTGAGGATCTGGAAAAGGAAGAGACAGGATAAGAATTCATCTTACTTTTTTTTATTTACAAGCATAACAAAAATTGGGGAAAAACCACAAAAGGAAACACCACATCATAAAACTGTAGCAGGATAAATCCAGGCATGTGTTTAAAACATAAGACTTTTTATGTTGGTTTTCTGCCTGCAATCATTGCACAACAGTTTCTCTCCATCCCACCTTCTCCAGGATTTTATGAGCCCACATCAAGAGGCTCCTACTGCAACACTGTAGGCCTTCCCCCCAGAGGCGAACATATCATAACCAAGAGATCATTGTACATAAGCAGAGCTTCCTCTTTCCTTCATCTAATCCAATTTAATCCAATTAGGCACCTTAAGACACCTGAATGCTTTCCCTGATCCATGTGCAGGCAGTGGCGTGAGGAGTCAGACATTCTTCCCCACCCTAGGATCTGCCCATGCTGCACTGGCTCTTCCAGGGTTTTCTGAAAGATCTATTTATTATTTTCTGGAAATAGGAAAAGAGGGGACCCACAAACCTAAGAGAGCTTATAACAAAATAATAAATATGAGTTTAGGAAGCAAAAAATAGATTTCTGATTTATAGGAAAAAATGTGGCAAAGGGCTCCTTACACCAGGACCTTTCTCATTCACAAACCCCAAAGGATGTTGCTGCTGTGATTTATGAAGCAGGTTTGAAGCAGCAAACTCTTGACAAGAAGTTTCCATGGATTATGTCCCAGCAATAAGACGGCTATTAATTTGCTCTGAAATGCCACCCACAGATTATCCAATTAATTTGTACGACACTCCTTTGTCTGAAAGGGAGCAAAGGGATGAATTCTCCTCCAAGCGTCTTGCTCCCTCAACACACATTTCGACATATTTCTGTGATACTATTACTCTTCCCTTTTGATACCAATCCCTCCACACCCTGACACACATTTAAGCATTGGCTATGATCACTGTTCTCAAGAACTAGAGTGTGTTGGAGGGAGGAGGAGCCTGGGAGGAGATGTGTCCTCCTGACCTGTTCATAACCTGACACTAAGTGGGGACACACAGTTCCCCCAGCATGAGGCAGCAGCCACCCTCGGAGACCAGCTGGACCAAACCTTTGTCTCCACTTTTCACTAGAGGAATGGAAGATTTTTTTTTTTTTTAATGTATTGCCTTAATTGGCTTTCACAAAACACTAGCAGATCAAGGAGGGCTGTTTCAAGAATAACATCTAGAGGGATATTATACAGTTCTTCACATTCCAACTGACTTCAGCTAAGACTATCCCAAATAATCCTCAACATGATAAAATTGATAATCCAAACTACTTCCCAAACTCTTCATATGATGGTATTCCCATTTCACCATCAGACAGCACAACTGCAAGTAGGGAATCAGATGAGATTTGCTCTGGAAGAGTAAATTCCAGCATAAGAACAATATTTCAAGCACTGTGTTTTAAAGAATGTTGTGTTCAATTAAGTAGATTTAATACCTTATTAAAAAACTACTCCTGCTCTCACAAGTTAAACCACGTCTTTATGACTGACTTAACTTTGACTAAATGCAAAACGTCTAAAGGTTGATTGTGAAGAATTAAGACTGCCAGGGGATCAAACCCACCTCTTTCAAAGGGCCCAAGAGCTTTCCTAATAACAACACACAAAAAATTAAAAGCAAGAGAAAGAGCTATCACCCAAAATCTAAATCTCTGCCTTTTAAAACGCCTTTGCCTACTCAGCTATCAGAGTACCTATGAGAAACCTCAGGTGCTTCTGGAGCCATCAGAGATAAACCAGCGTCACCAGAACACCTGCACGCTCTGTGCTGGAGAGGTCTCAGGCCCTAAAGAAGAGTGATGCTACTGCAGAAAAAACCCCAGCCCAACCCAAGGCTAAAAAATGTCAGGAAGGTATTACAAAACCAAAACTGAGCCCACCAAAGGCTTCTGCCACTTTCATCAGCCCAGGGTCTGAATACCTGGCAGAAAGGCAAGGGCTGGGCTTCAGCTACCTCTCCCAGGCGGTGGCTCAGCTCTCCCAGCACAGAGGCTGCTCTTCCTGATGCTCCTGGAGATGCTGTGCTCTGAGAAATTGAAAGCAGCAGAGATCCCAACCTCAACAGAAACAACCTCTCCGTCCTAAACCCTGATGTGCTTTGACCTCCAACCCACTCAAACCTCGTGCTCCGATGTTACTCAGGAGTGCCCAGCCAGCAGGAAGATGCCCATGGCCGGTGGAGGAGCTTGTGCTGGGGCAGGAGGCAGAGCCTTTGGGCTCAGCACTTGGGCCCTCTGGCCACCCTTGTGCCCTGTCTTGAAGTGTGAACCCAGTGAGCACTGACATCCCAGGGCACACCCACTACAAAAATCAAAATCCACGCAACAGGCAGTGAGGAGTCCCTCAGTCTGAATGGGAGAAGAACACTCACGAGATGACTTAAAAATCAAATTAAAACCCTTGCAAAATTTCAAACCCTGAAATGAATCCATGCTGGGGCACAACAAAAGCAGGGTTGTAATATATTTTCCCCCTGCCTTCCCCACGAAAACCCACCCCTGGAGCTGGGGAGGAAAGTGAAGCTCGTTTTCCTAAGTTACTCATCGCTCTGAATCACACCTCCCAGGGTACACCTCAGTTCAGAGCCATCGCTGGGTTCATCAATTCGTCTCAGTTTCCGTATGGAACCTGAGAACTCATTACGTGGTGCTTAAACAACAGCAAACACCACCTTCAATGTGCACTATCAAACTTTATGAGCAATAACTAAACCCATTGCACTCTCATAAGGTACATTCTTCTTTTATGACAAAAGAAAAAAAAAAGGAGTATAAAGTTTGCCCCAAACTATGTGGCAAATCAGTGTCAATTAGAAATCTAAAAGTACTGGTAAAATTTTACCTCCCAGCTGCTAAACAGTGATATTTTGGACACCCCCAAAAACGTTTGGGATTACAGCCCAGCAGAGCAGTGAGCTAAGGCAGGAGCTCATCTCCACCAGCCTACAGCACAGACCACACCGAGAAATGTCATTTTTAAATGGGGTTTTCAGGAGCTGCTTGGTGTTGCCAAAAATATACATAAAATAGGCGTCACACGCAAGCGCTTCATTCTGCTGCACTTCGGTGGAAAACAGGGGTTTTCTCACAGGTCCGAGCTGTGCCAGCGATGCAGTAAAGTTTTAGGATGAGAGGGAAAAATGGAAATTTAAGCAGTTAGAACTGTTTCGATGCAGGAGGGCTTGAAGGCTCGGCCTCCCACGGGCACTAGTGGCAGCACAGCTCCAGCGATCGTTTAGCCCCTGCTTTAAGAGATCCACGAGGAAACACGAGGGGAGCGTGGGCAGTGCCGCTTGCCCCGCGGACCTGCGGCAGGAGCAGCGCGGACACGGTCAGCACTTTCCCCGACCCCTTCACGGGCGGAAGGGTGGGCTCGGCGGCTCGGACCCCCCCATCCCCACCGCCTTCCTGCGGCTACGGCCTCGGCTCCAGGCGTGGGGCAGCCCCACGAAAGTCACTCAGAAGCGCTCCACTGGCAGGGGAGACACGCGCGGCCGCTCGCCAGGCGAGCGCTGCCCGGCGGGACGCCCTCCGCGCCCCCGCCTGTACCCACTCGGGACGGGGGATCCCCGCTCGTCCCCCGCGCGTGGGAAGCGCACCCACTCCGCTCCCGGGAAACACTCCAGAAGCACGACCCAAGAACCACCCACCCACGCCTCCTACCCCAGCAGCCGCGGGCCGGCGCGGGGAGACCCGAGCGCTTCCCCCACCACGCGTGGGGAGCCCACCCGCGCCGTCTCCACCCCACCCCCCCGCTCCTTCCCGCGGCGCCCACCGTCGATGTCGCCCAGGGTGAGCTCGTCGCCCAGCTCGGTCAGGGTGTCCATGCTCTCGGCGGCCAGCTCGCCGCCCTCCATCGCGCAGGGCCCGCCGCCGCCCCGGGCGCTCAAGCGGAGGCTGTTGTCGCTGCCGGCGGGCGCCGCCGACCCCGCGCCATCTTGGGCCGGCCCG
>WEKY01027118.1:189658-202428 GCA_013390045.1 Picathartes gymnocephalus | reverse complement strand
CCCCGCGGCCCCGGCGCGCGCGCCCCCCGCGGTTTGTTGTCAATGAGACCAGGTCGCCGCCGGCCAATGGGCGGCCGCGGCGGCGCGTGGTGTGATGGCGCGTCAGCGATCAGCAGCTGCCATTAGCATAGCCCGCCCCGCCCCCGCCCCACCAATATTCACGAGGGGGCGGGGCCTCACCGCGCCGGGGGGCGGTGCCGCCGCTGCTTGCGGGAAACGCGGCCGGGGCAGGGCTCGCGCCCCGGGATGCTGCCGGGATGGGGCATGGGTTTGTGCTTCCCTCCGCAGCGCCCACGCACCCTCACCTCCTGAGGGGCCAGCCTCGACGCTCTCTGGCGCACACCCGCTCCCACCAGGAACGGGAGCAAGAGCCAGGATTGTTCTACTTAAAAAAAAAATAATAATAAAGTCAATTTTATTCAAGAAAAACCAAATGCGCTCATTGCCACCCCCTCCCCGCATTGGAGGGACTCGGCTCTGCTGTTAAAAAATTCGGGACGTTTCCCTTTCCTCAAAGGCTGTGATGCTGCCAGCCCGGCCCAGAGCACCCGCTCCTTGGGGAAAGGCCTTCTGCAAGAGCCTGCTCTGGTGCGAGGCCATCAGCACAGGTGAGAAATCACAGCGTGGCTGCGTCGGGTCCTGGGGCGAGCCCCTCACCTCTGCCCCCACGGCAGCCCAGACACCCGGTGGAGGGTCGCAGCCCCTCAGTTGTCTCCCTCCCTACTTCGGCCCTGCTATCACCACATGCCCTTGTCTGGCTGTCCCCCTGACAAGGGGCTTCGGGGACTCATTTAGAGAGGATGAGCCCCAAAGAAGAGGGATGGGGCATGGGGTGAAGGACAGGCTCTCAGTGGCTCAGGGCTGGTTCCCCAGCATCTTCAGCATCAGCACTGCTTGCACTACAGCCACCCACTGGCTGCAAAGAGGCAAAGTACCGAAATTCCTCCTGTCCAAAAATTCACTGGGTGTTTGCCTTTCCGCGGGAATGACCTGCGGTGGCTACGGGATGCCATCGGCCAGAAACAGCTGCCATCGGCATTTTCAACAACGTCTGGACAATGAAAGGCGTGTTGCTCGGCGAAACAGCCGCTGGGAGAAGGAGAGGGCTGATGTGGCAGAGGTAGCAGCTGTGCAGAGACCAGGTAGAACCCAGTGGGGGGTGCCAATGAGATCACCCGTTTAACAAAACGAAAAGCAAAACTGAGAGAAGCAGCATTGCTCATGAGGCTGTTTGGTGTGACGCACTCCCCAGCCCACCCGTGTCGGAGGAGGCACGTTCAGCGCGGGGTGTGCTGCGGTGAGGAGGGATCCTTGGGCTCCACCAGGGGCGTGTCCCCCACACCGTACTTCCCCACGGGCAGCAACACCCTGACCAGGGGATGGCCCCGCTGCTTTCCTGTCTGTGCTTTACCTCTGGGGAAGGCATACCCCACTTTAGCCCCTCTGGGGCAACCCACCAGCAGCACCACCCAACCTCCACTGAACAAAAATAAAGGCAACAAAACAAAACCCACGGCACAAATGGAAAGGGAACTGCCAGGCACTGGCCCAAGGCTGCCGAGAAGGGAGCAAGCCACTCTGTGTCCCAGTGGTGTCACCCCCACTGCAAGGCGCAAGTCCCCGCGTGCTACAGCTCCGACTGTGAGCGGGAGATGCGTGGGCCCTTGCGGATCTCCCTCCGCTTCTCCTCCTTCTTCCTCCTCTTCTCTTCATCCCGCAGCGCCTTCTGAAAGGTGTCTGCACTGGGGAAAAACTGTGGGTTGACAGCAAGGGGTCAGCATGGGGCAGTGGCTGCAGCCTCCCAGAAGTACAACCCCTCCAAACCCACCAAAGCACACGCACAAGCCTCACAGTCCAGGGAGCTTTGAGGACAGATGCAGCACGAGGCAAACAGAGCCTCGACCATGAGGCAGGTGGCCTCAGAAGGGGAGAGAGGGCACCAGGTGCCCAAAGTAGACCACAGATGGGCAATTCAGTGTTTGTGTTTCAGCCACGCTTATTCAGTGACAGGGGTTTTTGGCCTTTTTCCACAAGCCACCCATTCCATTCCCCAGTCAGCTGCCTGGAGCTGCAACAGGGATGGGGAAGTCCATGAGGCACGCTGGCAGCATTGCCATCTTACCTCTGACTGGTCCGTTTTGAAGGGATTGCGATAATCGGGCGATTTCTCACTGATTCCCAGCTCCTGAGCCATCTGCAGAGCGAAGGGGAGACCTCATTGGGGAGTGCTGCCTCTCACTCGCATCCCCCAGCTGTGACCAGGGTCCCCTACTCTCCCACCAGCCCCATCTATGCTCCTCCCCCATTCCTCAGCTCAAGGACAGCCCCCAGACATGGGGGGCCCTGCCTTCCTTTTACCCCAAAACCTTTACCACCCCAGCCTAGCAGCAGAGAGGGCTCACGGCAGGGGAGAAGAAGAGCCATACCAGCCGCAGGACCTGGGAGTGGGGTCCCTGCTCGAACACACCCGTCAGGTTGCAGAAGCCGATGCCCCAGCGGATGAGGCTGTTCCAGTTGGAGTTGCGGTCGAAGTAGTGGTGCACAATCTTGGGGAAGCGCAGGACAACGTCCCCAAAGAAGGCAGTGTTCTCCACCACATGGGAGTATGCTGTGGGGACAGCCACCAGCCCCATCAGCACAGGCTGAGGGGAAACCAATTGGCTCCTCAGTCTGAACTGGTCAGAGAGCCAAAAACAGGTTCCCCAACAGACAGGGACCAGGCCAGGTCTGGGCTGAATACACAGGGGTTTTGTACCTACCCGAGCACTGATCCCGGGAATAATGTCTGTGGTGCACCAGAGCACCAGAAAAAGGAGTGGGGTAAAAACCAGAGAGCACCTACCATCCTTTATCTTCTCATCCTGAGGGAAGGGCCCATCAGGAGGCACGTCAGCGGCAATGAGCACAGCACGGGAGTCCTCCAGCACCTGCCAGAGCCCTTGGTTACTGCCCTGTCCTGCCAGCCCTGCCCCGTACCCTGGAGGTGCTGCCACAGCCGCCCCACTTTGAAACCATGGCATCCTCCCTTCAGGTCCTAAAGCTCACCTGCCACACACTCCACAGGAGTCCCCAACCCTTCCCATTTCTGCCCACCCTTGTGGGCACAGAGCGCAGCCTGCACTGTGGCTTACTTTGAAGAGTCCCTTGAGCATGATGTCAATTATTTTGTACTGCTGGTTGACATCATTGAGCTCAATCAAGTTCTTCAGAGCGTTCATCTGGTCCTTGCGCTTCACCTCAAACAGCTTCTTATCTGCACCACTGTCAAGGGCACTGCTGACACTCTGGCACCACACTGCTGCTCTCCCCCTCCACTGGCCCCCTGGCACCATCCCAGCCCCCCAGTTCTCCACGAGGTGTCTGAGGGCTGCGGGGCAGCACCTGAGCCAGGATGCAACACGGATTTCCAGTGAACCCCTTGCCCAAACACCCCAACTGGGCCCTTAACAATGCTGAGAGACTGCAGGGAGCTTTCTACTTGCCAGTCCGTGCTCTGGCTGATGGGCTGGAGGCGGAACATGAACTGCCACCTTCCCTGTGTGTCTGCACACACTTTTCATACTTTGCCTGTTCACCAAGGGATACTGCTGAGTGATAAGAAGGGCTTGCATTAGCCCACCTCCTCATGGGCAAAAAATGCCTGTGGCACAGAGGCGACCAAGTGCCACAAGCCCAGGAGTCCTCTTCCACCATCCCAGTTGGTGACCCCAAAGCACTGAGATGTGCAGGAATGCTCTGCCTCCCAGTTGGCCATGCCACTTCCAAGAGCAGACTGAGAAATGTGGTCGGTGCCCAGCACAATGGAGCAGAAAGAACACTAGGCATCACTGCCACTTCTGCTCCTGCACCAAGCCAGGCACTTGGTTAGCAAACCCAGGAGCTTGACTAAAGCCCATCTACAGTAGGGAAAAGCAGTAACTTCCCAGTGCTTCTGGATCTGCTCTTTTCCACTTCCTCGTAGCCCTTTCTGTGGTCTCTGACCCCTTCCCTGTGCATGAGCTCCCTCCAGCCTCCGTAGCCATGAGTGCATACATGGGTCACGAGGGGCAGGCTGCAGAGGATACAGATTTCCAAGGCAGAGTCTACTCTCTGTTTCTCCAGGTCTGTGAAGCTGCCCTGGGACAACAGCAATGCCAGCAGAAAGGGGCAGACGATGAGAAAGTCCATGTTGGCTGCTGCAGCCTGGAAGAAAACAGACTAACAAAACCAATAACCAATGAGCAGGTTTACAAAAAGAAGTCACACAAGCCACTTGGGACCGATGGCACACTGCCCTTGGCCCCAGGGTCCTTGCCTGGCTCTCCCTTGTCCCCTCGAGGGGTCTGAGGGACACAGTGGCCAGAGCAGAGACACATGGTGATGCTGCAGCCAGCCTGCTCTCCCCTGCAAGTGAAGCCCTGGTCTCCCTCTTCCCTCTACTTGCCTGCACTGCCAGTCCCCAGGGATCTGACTGAATACTGACCCAGCAGAAAAATTAAGTCCTACCCCTTCTTCCAAAAATAAGCAAGCTTTTTGCTGGGTTTGCGAGGCAGAGCAGCCCAACAACCACAACAGCAGGTCTGGAAGGAAGAGAAGGATCACCGAGGGGTTGAAGTTCATCTCTGCTTCAAGTCCCAGGTTCAATCACCTCAGCGACCTCCCTTCACCCCTTGGGCTGCTGGTACCTGGACCCTTTCCCTCACTACAAGCTGGGTGCCAGCTCAGTTGGCCCCACACCAAAAAGCAACAGTTGGGTGACCTGGTGGTAACTTCCCCCTCCCTCCAAATGAGTCCCTTCCCAAGCAGTGTCTTGAGGCTTTGCAGGGATGCTCTTCAGCAGAGCTGCTCCTGACCACAAAGGTCCCTCAGACAAAGTACACAGCTGGAGGAAAAGGTCCTTGAGAATGAGGACCCTCTTGGACTGTCTACAACTGGAAAAGGAGAGCAGTACCTCAGTCCCCAGGCAGCAGAACTCAAGGTGGCTTTTCCTCAGGCACGAGGTTTCCACAGAGCTGAGCACAGGCCACTGGCAATTACAGAATCAACAACAGCTCCTTCAGAGGCATCGTCTGAGCTGTCTCCTGCTCCCGAGGGAAAGGCAGATGTGTAAGGCCACCAGAGTTGACCTCACCCTATGACCCACTGCCCTCTTGGGTCTGAGTTTGCCTGCCCAGCCAAGCCTGTCTCTGTAATGCCCTAACACTGAAACAAAACCAAATCCCTTCTTGTTTCTTTTCTTGTTGCTTTTCTTTTTTAAACAAATATGACTTCTTCAACTCCAGGCCCATGAAAGAGGCATAGCAGACAGCACCAGCAGCTCTGCCAGCCCTGTAAGGATTAGCAGCAGCTCCCACCATGCACCTCCTGTCGAGGCCAAGCCAAGCATTTTCACAGCCCTGGTGCAGGCAGGGGAACACTGTCAGGCAAACATGAGAAACCCTCTGAAATATTTTACTGTTGTGCCTTGTAAAAGGCAGCACCCCTGGAAGGGAAGAGACCAGAGTAAATACAATCAGCGTTACTGAAGAAGACATGGCTGCCCCTGGTGTGGGCTCAGCAACATGCCCCGTTTCTGACACGGTGCAGAGCCAGGACAGCAGCACAAATCCCCATGCCAGGCTTGGGGTCTTCCCCCTCTGCCCACTGTGGTGTGAGGCTTAAGCCATATTCCAGCCATCCTGAACACCACAAACCACACCAACAACCCAAGGCGGTAAGGAAAATTCTCCAGCCCAGGCAAACAGATGTTCTGCTGGACCTACCAGCCTGGTCAGCTTCCAAGAGACTGCTTCACCCTGCCAAAAACCATGACCCAAGGACCCAGGGCCTGGCTCAGCGAGGTAGTGCAGGTCTCCCCTCTGCAGAGCCCCCCACAGCTGCTCACTCCCCCCCAAGCTCACAGGCAGGAGCAAATGCAGCAATGCAAAAGCACAAAGAGTGACTGCCCTGGGACCCAGGCTCCAGTTTGCCCCTCAGATCAGACATACCACCATAAGGACTGGCTATTTGCCATGCTCATGGACAACTGGAAAGAGACACTGGAGGCAGCCAGTGGCCTCCAGACCAGGCTGGAAGGTGAAGAGCACAAATGCTGCCCACAACAGCTCTGCTGTGCTGCCCATGGCAGTCCCAGCATGCCTGGTTAGGCAGGGGCTGCTGCATCCCCCTACAACTCCAACATGGGAGTTGGGTGGCTGGAGGATGTTCAGAAGGTGCTACCAGGGGGAAGATGAGCTGCAAAAAACCCTGTTCGAGGCAGCAGCAGAGCAGAGCACAGCTCTCAGCTGAAGCAGGTGCAGACCAGCTGGTTGCTGCAGCACAAGGTCCACCAGCCTGCCTGGATGTTCCCAAGTCTCAGAACAGTGATGGGCTTCAGACACAACAGCAGATGCTGGGGTAGAGATGGTCATTGTTTTCAATGAAAATGTATTCAGATCCTCCTACACCAGCGCTAAAGACTGTCCCAAGGGACAAGGTCAGAAGTAGAGGACTGGAGAACCACACCATATCAGAAGCCCATCACCTTTTCATCTGATCTGCTGGCACTCATTCTCACATTGAAGCTATCTACTTGCCTTTGTCCATCAGGGCTGAAATTTGCCAGTGAAAATGAAGCAGGGCCCAGTTGTTTCTCTCACCCACAGGGAACTTGGGGCTCCTGAAGCCATGTGGGACCACCTTAGATTTATTTCCTTTCGCTGTCTTGGCAATTTCAGCCCATTTTAACAGCAGAGGACCAACCTTCCTCTCCGGGCCGCACTATGTAAGGGCAGAGACATCAAAGTTCCTTGCAGATGTTCATCCATGCTTTCCCCACAAACTCTCTCTCTTGTCTTCACACCCACTGAGGGATGAGACAGAAACACTGCAGAGCTGCTCCTCTCTTCCCTCCCTGCTCCTCCCTGAATTGATTTCTGCCAAAGACAGCTCTGCCTGATGCTCCCAGAGCAGTCCAGGGAGCCAGGGCCTGGCCTGATGCTACAGATGGAAAGGAGTTTCCACCAACATTGCCTTGCAGCCCTGGCCAGCTGGCTGTTTCAGCAGCAAGCCCACCAGTCTGTCTCACTGTCTCTCAACCTCTTAATTTAGATGTGTTTTTCCAAAGACACGACAACAGATGCTGTGTTATAGACGGTTAGTACTTCCCATTAAAATGTTTTCAATTACTTTATAAATCTTCCTGCAGGAGCCCCATCTGAACCAAGCATCCCTGAGATTTATTCACTTAATGAGCTTGCAAGGCCGAGCCATGCTGCAATGCTTTGGTTCCCAGGAGAAACTTTCACATGACCCCCCCCCGCTTCCCCTCTGCAGGCACTGAAATGTAGGGGGAAAAGCATTATCCTTTACCAGGAGCATGCTGTGGCAAAACAAAGAATGAAAACTCCCTGCCCCATGAATCCACTCCTGAGCCTCTCTTCCAACAATCAGATGAGGATTCATCTCTTGTTACAGCTGAACCAAAAGCTTCAGAAGTGAAACACCGCTGCTCAGACTCCTCTAGGAGGACATATCTGTACGGGGCTTACAGGACCAGCTGCTTCAGTTGAAACAGCACTGACCATTTACACCTGCTTGTCTCCAAAGTCTCCCAACCACCAAGCCCAGAAGCTCGCGTGCGTTTGGCAGCCCCAATCTGCTGCTGTGATTTCCAGCAGAAACGGGTCCATCCCAGCCCACCCTCCTGCCTCCCGTCCTGCCGGAGGGGTTCAGAAGCACCCTGAGGGGATCAGGCGACCGCTGGCACAGGGAAATCGGGATTCTCCCGCAAGCTCCACTGAAATTAATGGCAATCACACAGGGACGCTGGAGTGCAAAGCGGATTAGCCGAGCCTACCCCGGCCGCGCTGCGGGAAACCCACCCGGAGCCGTATCAAGGGGACGTAGCAGACGGCACACGGGAGGATGCGAACCCTCGGGGCGGGACGGCAGCTCCCCGGAGCCGCGGCGGTCCGCTCCTCCCGCGGCTCCAGCGCGGGGCGAGGACGAGCGGGGCGAGCAGGCGGCGGGGGCAGACAGAGCCCGTCGGGTACGGCCCTTTAACCCAGGGTCCAGCGAGGTGCCCTGGGGCCGCACTGCCCGCCCCGCTCATCGGCCACCTCGGCTGCCCGGGAGGGAGGGCGCCTCCCGGGTATCGCTCGGGGAGCACCGGCCACCTCCGCCCCGTCCCCCGGTGCCCCCGGAGCGGCCCCAGGGCTGCTCCCGCTCTTCCCTCCTGCCCCGCCACGGCCAGGCACCTCCCCCCCGGCCCCGCTGAGGCTCCCGGGGCGGGGAAGGCTCCCGGGCGGCGCGGCCGGTCCCCCACCTGCGGGCCGGGTGCCGGGTGCCGAGGCCGGCGCTCACGCCCGCTGCGCTGCCATGCTGCTGCTGCTGCTGCCGCCACCACCGCCGCTTCCCCGCTCCGCCCCGCCGTGTCACTTCCTGAGCCCCCGCCCCGCCCCGGTACCGGCACCAGCCACGCACTGGCGGGCACTTGGAGGGTCTGGAGGCAACAGGACACCGGGGGCTGGGGCTGTAGTCGAAGGGGTCACTCGTGAGCTGGAAGAAGCCTCCTCATCCCTATGGGACACGCAGTGTACCTGCTTCCCCCGGGATCCTGGATGAGCTCCCACCGCCCCTTCCAGCCCAGAGCAAAGGGGCCATCCCGCAGCCGCATTAGCCAAGGCCGGGGAGCAGAGCACCTCTTCCACAGCATCCCTGTACGACATCGTTTCCCTAGGCAGGTCTGTATTCTGATCGATGAAGGGCATCAACCAAGCCTTATCCCGCACAGAAAGGGAAACTGAGCCGCTTCAGTAACAGAACTTTTTAATTTCAACAAACGTTTTTCTCCAAATGAGCAACAATGATGGACTTCCTTTGTCCATCTTCTCCCTACTACTCACTGGGAATAAATGGCAGGATGGGGTCTCCTGCTACATTCTTGCTTTGTTCCTCTGCTCTGTGCACTGTATCTTCTCATTTCAATCTCCAATGTGTGAGAGGGACACTGCCACACTTCCCAGACATCTGTCATTCACAGCATGAGTGGAAACCAAAGGAAAGGCATGCATACTATGAGAATTCCCACACTTGACATATCACTGACAGGAGGTTTTCTTTACTATGCCAACCCTCCCCAAGCCATGGAACCTCACTCCCAACATATGTGAGAAACATCAGTGTAGGTAAACCTGAAGAAAAGTCAAAGATCCATTTTGGCCAGAGGATTTTGTCTTCCATGTCAATGACTATCTTATTCACATAGCCCCACTGCTGCATTTCAAGTGCATCTAAGATTCTTCCTAACCACCAACATTTGAAGGTTTCTTAATACATGAAAAAAGCCAGACATGAAAAGTAACTTCAGCAATGTAACAAAATGTCCCATCCAAATTCATTCATCCCTGTACAGAGACGCAAAATGGAGTGGAGAGGTACTTCATGGGGCTTGACAACCTCCACCAGGACAATTTGCCCTCTGAGTGTCCCACTACAGAGCAGTAATATCACATTGGGGGTATGCATGAGGACAAGCTACTCCTCACAGGACAAACGCCTCACCCACCAGGTACCCTACACATGGCTGATGACAGTGCCCCACAGTGAGGGAAGTTCCCACACCCACAGGAAATCACTGCTGTGGCCACTTCCACCACTGCTATATGTCTGAGGCAATGCTGCATGATGAAAACAGGAAGGCAAAAAAAGTTTGAGAAAAAACCAAATACTGCATCAGGCTCCCTATTTGTCCACAAGGCATCTGGGAGTGGCCTCTGCCTCCATCACCAGAGGAGAGGGGGATTCAGTTCGCAGAAGTGGACTCTAGGCCCAAACAGAATAAAATCTGGTAACTCCACTCAGTGGTTCCCAAATGCTCTCTGCATTTTGAAAGCGCCTGAGTCAGATATGGGTTTCCACTACTTCATGGGCATACTGGCACTAGATGGCATGCAAACAGAGATTAACTCATTGCTCATTCTCCAGGGAAAACAATACAGGGATTGCTACTGCTTTGAAGCCACAGACTCCCCAGCCTGCTCCCCTTTCATCAGACCACCTCTGCTTTAGAGATGAATGCAAGCCCAGCACACAGACCCATCTTTAATCCCAATTGTCTTTTCATTTCCCAAATGTCTTCTCAGATTAGGACATGATGAAGCCTTTCATCCCAAAGCTAGCCAAGTGTAGAAACCACTCAGAGTTTTTCAATTTTGTTTGCCTTCACCTGGAACAAGAGAAGGAGCAGCAGATTAAGTATCCCTTCTGTTACACCTGCCACACACATCAGCTGTCAAAGGCATCTGGCCAGCAAAGGATACACAATGTCCTGATGTTTTACACACGTGGTCCTCTGTCCTAAGAGGCGATCCAGCAAGGTCTGAATGATCCCTGACTGCTCTGGCTCCACCTGGTAATTACTGCTCTGAATCTGTGGGGTCAGAAAAGAGAATGATTTCTGGAACAACAGAGAACTGTTGGGCTTTTCCCTCATACTCCCTCCCTCATCTCCACACAGAGCAATGAGATCTTCAAAGGCCAAAGCAAACACCTACAGATTCCCTTCCCGTTTTCCTAAGCAGCCACTGCTCTCTTACCTGACTAAGGAAGAGGTGAAGAGCACAAGATGTGGCCTCAGGCAGCTCTGCTAAGTTGGCTTCTGCTGCCTCCTGAATAATCTGGCTAATTTCTTTTTGAGAAACAATATTACTGCTCTGATATCTCACAAACTTGAACAAAGGAAAAAATACAGACATTTAGTAGTGGGAGACCGACAGAGTGCAACAGTGACTCATCACTTGCAAAGACCTCTTCTAGGTACCATTACTGCAGCACCTTAACCACAGGCCTAATTTTTATACCACTTCTAATGGAATAGTGCATCTATGTTGATGGTGCTCTGATTTATAGCCAGACTTATTTTGGTTTAAGCTGGGAAGGAACTAAAATAAATTAGGTAACCTTTTAAAACTGAAGTAAGAACAGCAAATACTCACAGACCCATCTCATATTTGGAGGGGAACGGTTCACTTTAATAACCCCTTCTTCTCATTCACTGCCATGATGGCTATATCTTCAGTACTTCTGCTGGGTGGGACCACATTCCCCCTCTAGCCCACAGACCTCATGTACAGCAGGGCAGTATATTGCACTAACTCCCTGCCCTGAAAAGTCAGGTCTGTAAGGTTGAAGACAGGAGAAAAGCTGTGATGCCAAGCAGCCAGCTTGCTCCCTGACTAGTAACAGCAGTTGCATGGTCTCTGCAAGTTTCCCCTCTCCTTCCCAGGGGTCCTAGATGATATAAATAAATGTTACAAACACCAGAAGAACAGGACGTGCTCACTAACAGCAGTCAGTTTCTGCAGGGTGTGAAAGTTCAATTGAAAGTATCATTATTAATACAGGGCACGAATATAGTGCCAGACAAAGCCCCAGCAGTATCAGAGACTAAGGTTAAGTACCAATAACCAGCCCACGTGCATTGCACCAACATACTGGGAAAGATGGGGAACAGCCCACCCTTCTGCTGCTCACCAAAGTCATCAGCCTGAGAACTTCTGGCTGCAGAAAAGACTTCTGGCCCCCACTGAGTAGTGTGAAGAGCAGGAATCTGTGCCACGGCTGTGAAGCAACGTGTAGAGCTGGGAGAGAAGGAGAAGCCAAACAAAGACAGCTGTAAAACTGCCCAAGTGACAGGCTGAACCCAGCTAAGGACAGTCTTCAATACTGACCCCAAGTTTTCTCTCCTAGACCACACGCTGTGAAACACTAAGGGGATATTTGGCACTGTTCTTACTTGCTTTTTAATCTGCCACTCTCTGGGCAAGAGTTCAGTCAAGAGGACAAAAGCTTAATAGCTTTTCAAAGAAGAAAATACATATTGTCCATCTTTGTGCCGGTACAGGAAGAGAAAGCTTCTCCTGGCGTGCATGTCATAAAACAGTGAGGGAATATCTTTAGCCTGGGGTTTTAAAAATAATACCCTCCAGTTTCAATATGAGGACAACTCTTCTGACCTCAGTTTTTATTTAGCTGCAAAATACCCTTTGGGTAATGAAGAAAGCCCTATAACAGAAGCTGGACAAACTAAGCCTAGATCTGCATCAGACAGTCGACTATGGGGACCAGCCAGGCTGATGGTGGCAATGCAGTCAGTAGAGAAAATGTTCTTACTAAAGAACATCCACAGTAACATAACATATATTAGGTAACACCATAAGTCTGTGATGGCATGATGTCTTTCACTGAATGCTGAAATTAAAATGTTATTACCTTGTATTTATTACAGGTTAGGAGCATGGGATGGACAAATAAAACAGATCAGCTGATATAACTTGTTATACTATAGCAACTCACCAGAGTGTTAGAAAGGTCTCTTTTCCACTGGCAGTCACATAACCTCCCTATTGCCACTACAAGAATCTTTTCTATAGGAAAACAACACTGAAAAATAATGCAAAATATTTGGGGGGTATCTTTCCTCTGAGGAAAATGAGGAAGTACCAGCACTGTGCATGAGCCTGCTCTGCACATTTGAAACTATCTCGGGACTAAAAGAGAGTTTAGAAAGCCTCAAGTGAGTCAACTCCTAGAGGCAGAGTCCAAGACAGACTCTTTCCAGTGTTCTTGCATCTTTCAGCCAAATACAGCTATGACCCTCATTTTGCTTGGAATAAGGAGACTGTTGTTATTGCTGTTGTGAACTTCAGCACCACAGCAGCCAAAGTGACAGGTTCAGATGCTGCTGCAGCAGCATTTTATTAGTTTAATCCCAAATCAGCAGAGCCTCCCCATAATTTTTTTTTTTTTTT
>WEKY01027118.1:92578-189625 GCA_013390045.1 Picathartes gymnocephalus | reverse complement strand
TTTTTTTTTTTTTTTTTTTTTAATTTTTTATTCAGCCTTTTAGTAGCCTCCCTTCAGCTACTGGCTGTCATTCATCTGGAGTATTACATTTTTATCCAACCACTTCCTCTTTCCCACCAGTGTCCCTTTTGCCTGGTGTTCATTCATTCCATTCCCTTCTCTATTAGTGTTTAAACAACTGAAGTGAACAGGTCAGGGTACAGAGAACTTTCTGGTTTAAGAACAGAGCCAGCACCTGGACTTTGTGGCAGGAGGCTGACAATACGTAGAAAGGTCTATTCTTTCCCCCCTCAACTGTACAACGCAGTCATAAGATGTTATATTGAAAACATGGTGTACATTAGGTCTGAGATGCACTCTGGAAACCAAGGTTGGAATTCACCCCTGGAAATCCAGAATTTCCATCTTCCATTCCCTAAGGTTGCCAAGCACCCTGTTCTCCCTTCCTTTCCTTCAGGGCCAAACTGTGACCAACACTGTCCTTTTTTAAGAGACATCATGTTCAGATCCTCCCTCCCATATATTTACGGTCTAAAGGTTTGATACAATTGGCCTGAAAGTCAAAGACTATTACTTTACTCCTTCCATTCCCAAACCTTTCACTCTTACAGGGTTGGAGAACTACTTTTTACCTTCTGGAAAGCATCTTGTTGTCCAGAGCCAAAGTGAAGGTTCATGCCTGCAGGGGAGCCAGGCACTGTGATCTCATCCCACAAAGCACAAGATTAACTTTAGCCATACAAATAATTTTTCTTATTTGGCATAAACTCATTATGCATTTGCTCCAGGGCACTACTGGATAGAGATCAAAGAGCTCAAAATCACTGCAGGAGGGAAACTAGGAGAAGAAAGAGCATGAAGATTTTACCAACATCCTGGTTCTTCACATACAGGTATTCCACGAAGGTTTCCAGGCAGGCAACAACTGCCTGAGAGAGCAGCAAGTCTTTCTGGAATACCAAGAGAAAGGGAAAAAAACCCCCAGTCAACAGCTATTGCAAGAGGAAAATTCATAAAGTGTCAGGATCTGAAGAGTATGCAGCACAGGAAAATAACACCTTTCATCTCCTTCAAGGGATGAAATGTGCTGCAAATTATCTGTCACATCAAGGAGCCAAACAGAGGTACAGCTACTTATTTTGAGACTAAGAAATAATAACTAATAGCCTCCAAAGAATAAAGATAGGAGCCCAACATAGCTTAAGAGTTAAATGTAAACTGATGTACTACCCCTGGAGCCCAGCATCACTTGAGCAAGTTAAATGTATGCTGATGCACTCACTACCCCCAAAAGCACCTTGCCAGGGGCATGGGGAATGGACTGGGATTTGTTACACTTTTCCCACATCTATCCCTATGGATGTGGCATCCCTGCAGAGAAGGAGATGGGAAGACAGAGATTGTTATTAGTACACAGAATTTCAGCTACCCAGTTCAGCAGCAGGGAGCACCGCATAGCTTGATTTACCTTCTTTCTCACTGCACTGTGCTGCAGCACGAGCATTTTCCCTCCTCCTCATCACGTCTGTAAGGGGTGGAAAATGCAGGCAGAAGCAAAAAAAAAACCAGGCAGCCCCTTTGATTCTGCAACAGGGTGGTTTCTCCTCAGGTTAATGTTCCTGCTTGAAGCCCAACACTACTGTTGTTCCAAAAGTCATATTTAATATACCTGCAACTGGACATGCACCAGAAGATTCTGCAGACTGACAACAAGTGAGAAGACCTGCTGCATGGCAAGGGGGTGCAAGGCAGTGTCCTGCAGTGACGATGGCTGTGGTTGAGTAGCACTTGGGGTTGTGTTTTGGCCAACAATCACGAGCAGGGAGGAGGAGAAGTTCTGTCGCAGGACAGCTCTCAGGAACTGCATGATGCTCACTAGACAGGGAGATGCTTATTAGTGTGTGTCAGTATTTTCCTCTGCCCTACCCTGTGTGTTGGTGCCTGTGCAATAGCATGAGAGAGGGCAAGGAGAGAAAACGTGAGCTTAATAGCCCACCAGACTTGTCTGGCAGCTGCTGACAGCTGTAGACAGGAACGGCAACATGAGTTTCCTTGTTCATCTCCTTCTTTGAAACACTAACGCAGTTCACACTCAGTTCCAGATGTCACTACCAACCTCCAAGGAAGATCTGTCCAAACACAGAAAAACTTCAGACAGTTCCCTTTTGCCCTTTCTCACCACCAGTTGCACATTTACAAAGTCAAATGGATCAAAGTTTCCAGATTCCTTCCAGCACCCCCGCCATTCCATTCCATAGTCACCAGTTCTCCCTTGTTGCTTGTATCATGATACTAGTAGCTGCTTCCAGACAAATCCCCCTGACAGATGCAAAATACCTAAGAGTAGGATTGGCTTCTTATTCCTGAAGATGACTGCATTCAGGACTTCTGTAAGGTCTACAGAGAGTGTCTGGTGAACCTAGATGAGAATTAAATAAAAGAGAAAAAGTGGTGCTGGTTTGGAGCAGATCGAAATCTCCCTTACATACTTCTAGTTCTTAGACACTACCCCAGATGACCACTGAAAACCAAGGGAAAAGCAACAGTGTTTCAAGAGGCTGACGCAGAAGGGAGAGTTACATCATTGGACCCTCAAGTTTCACTCACCACCAGTAGCCAGAGCTGCACAGCTTCCAAACCACAGTGTACCTTGTCTGTCGTGTTCCCACTACTCCCTGCAGGCATGTGGCTGTCAGCCTGCCAAGCACATGAAGTGGCAGGAACAGCCACCACCAAACATGGCTCTACCTTAGCAAGATTCAGGAGCCAGAGAGCCAAAAACCAGCAGTGGCAAGAAGCTGTCTCTGCTTGTTGGAGCTGGGGCCTGCAGACAGTCCAGGGATAGGAACTACTGCATGGGTGAAAGTGATGGAGGAGTTTAGGGACTTGAGAACTACGTGAAACAGGAAAGGTCATCTTGAGAGGGAAATCTGCAATACATTGTCTCCTTCACAGAACAGCCATCCAACAGCAATGGCATGAAGCCTCAGAGACCCCCAGAAGGGTTCAAACGTTTCAATAAGCCAGAGAGTTGATATGGGAAGGCAAGCATAAGGATCATAGGGCTGATTCCTTTAAATACGTGTCTGAAGAAATATTCCACAGGAAAACTAGGAGTAGCTCCTGCAACATGGTGGCAGTGGCTACTCATTTTAGAACTGACAAGCCAAAGCCTTTAATACCCTACCGTCCATGAGCCCTGTTTATTCACAGGATAAAGCCTGCAGCAGTAACACAGTTAACATACAAGTTGGCTATGGCCAGACAAGTCCTCACTATTAACATCAGCCTGAGATGAATGTGGCCATTTCTTGGAGCCATTGTTCTTCTCTAAAAAACTGCAGGCTCAGTGAGACAACTTGTCATCAGCTCAAATTCACAGCCAAAAGGTGCTATTCCGAGGGTCTCCAGGATGCTTTGTGCAGCTCCAGTTATACTGAACAGCAGAAAGAAGCAAAAGAAGTGATTCTTCCTCTTTTTCCCCTTCAGCAGAAGATTAGAAAAACTGAAGCAGTCTTGAACCATTTCCATTTCCCAGCTGTATCTGTAGTTTCTTTCCTCATCTCTGGTGCAAAAAGGATTCTATGTTGTATATCATAGCACATCAAGCCAGTGGTATTGATAAAACCAAGTGACAGGTTTATAAGCCCCTAATGATTGCACTTCAAGGATCAATACGAGCTAAGAGTGTCACTCCCAGAAGACAAAGCTCAACACTTGACACTAGAATGCCTTTTGGGACTGGCACAACACCAGACACAGCCCTGACTTGGAAACTGAGAAGGCAGGCTGTACTTGGCAGCTGGAAGAGCAGGGCCAGAGCATTCCCAGAGCTGACAGCCTGTACAAATACCATGCTCTGAGCCCTAAGCAGAGGCCGCACGCTGATGAAGTAATGCGTGCAGACTTGGTCTGGACTGGTCTTTTGGAAAACATCTTTCCTCAACATTAAAAATCCAACCCTTGCTTTTCTGTGCACATGCATGCATGTCTTTAATGTGATTTTATCATCTGCAAATAGGTGTACCAACTCCCAAAGAGCATACTCTGCTGGGCATAACTGTAAGAGCAGAGCTCACAACTCATGATGTGCTCTCTAACTCCATATCAAGAGACGTCTGGGTAGATACCTGAAAAGGAAACATTTTCCCTTGTATTGGCATTGGAAAGTGCTTCCTACAAAGTTGTAATTCTATTATTAGCTGACAACTCCATCTTAGCTGTCTTGTTGGACTGCAAAGCATCAAACACAATGACAGCTGCCAGACAGACTTGTAAGAGCTTGCTAATATTGAACACTTACTTGCCAATAAATAGGTTCTATTTCACTATTGATCATTTTAGTAATAAAAAAGCATGGGAGCTGTGCCTTCCAGCCCCAGTCTTCCCTTGAGAAAAGTTTTAAAATGTATTTTGCTGTGTCCTGAAGAGGAAAGGGATTTGCATCAGGAGGGCTGGGTATGCATTTCTCCCCCCAGGATTTGTGCCCTTCTCTAAGTCTTCAATGATTCATGTCTTAGACCTTCAGTGACATGCTAGCTTCCAGTTCTGCTGGAGAAGTGCAGCAGGGAATAACTTGTGGACAATAAAAAAAGAGGAATCAATGCAATCAGATATAGATATAGATATAGATATAGATATAGATATAGATATAGATATAGATATAGATATAGATATAGATATAGATATAGATATAGATATAGATATAGATATAGATATATACACACACACACATGTATTTATTTTTAAGCTTTATCCATGTCCTGACTCTGAACACTAGAGTGGTCCTAACCTCAGTATTGTAGCGATGCTGATAAAGCAAAAGGGAGGCAACCAACAGCCATCCAGAGCACAGCAAGGCATCCTCAGACGACAGGTAAGCAGGTCTGGAAGGAGGGGACCACAGCCAGGTGCAGTCCAAAACCTTCTGCAGGAGTTCTAGCAAGGACACACTGGAGAGCAGCACAGCCACTGCTGCATGGGAGAAACATAATCAGAGAGGGTGATGGGATGGCACAGGTTAAACCAGCTTGACAAGCACAAGAGAAATGTAGAGCACACCGTTCAGAGGTGGCCCAGCTGCAACAGCTCATCTGAGTAAGGCTGTCCAGCTACTGGTATTCATCCCCCACAGCACAAGCAACTGCTCAGTCAGCTAAACAGCTAACAACACAGTAGGAAGGTCGGTTAGAGCTGTTCCCTAGTATTGTCTAATTTTTTGAACTATGACAATACTAGGATATTTCAAGCTAAGCATCAAAGGCCCACTGCTGTGTTTATGAACAAGAAAAATACAGTGATTCTGTCTTTCAGCAGCCAATTCTTGGATCATCAGAAGGCAGCAAAACCAAATCAAAAAAACCACATCCAAAGTACAAAATGGTCTTTAATTATAATGCTATGTCTGGATGGGGAAACATTCACCTTACCTGCTGAGACAGTTAGAATATAGTCTCTGATTGTCAAGCTACAACCTCACTGAAATTAACTTAGCAATCAATACAGTCTTTCCTTACCTCTCTGTTGACTACAAGGTGTTGTCTGATGAAGGCTACAGTACAGAAAATTCAAGGATGGCTGCAGGAGGTCAGTGTCCCTTGGCCTGCATTTCCCACAGAGATTACTGACTGGAAACAAAAGAACACGTGTAACAAGGACACCAACTTAACAAAGCACCTCAGCACAAAAAATGAGTCAGTCAGTGGGGAGGGAATTCAGACAAAGTGAAAATAAACAGAGCATGGTACGGACAAAACAACAGGCATCTGCCCTACAGTGTTTGCTTTACAGTAGACAGTGCAGTGGAGGATGATAACAAGGAGGGAGGGGGATTGAAAAGGGTATACCAGAAGGCATACATCACATCAGTAATGAATCCAAGAGAAATGGACTTTTTTCACTGTTTCCACAGTATAAATTATCTGTTTCCACAGTGTGAGTTGTTCTAGTGTGATTCTAGCACTAGAACAAGCATAAACAATGACGTGACTGTCTCTCATGGTGACCAGACTGGGGAAAGTCATGGCGAGCTGTGCTCCTCTACTCTCACCAACTTTGTTCACATTAGAAGTAGAGTCATGTTTGTTGTGAGCACCAAACACTTAGCAACAATGTTTACTAAGAGTTAGGGAGGGAAATCCAGGACTGCAGGGCTCAGCAAAACTGTCATTGGAGATCTTTTGAAGAGCTGACAGTCTGAGTAAGTAATTCTCAAAAAACACGCATGAACATGCCTCTTCCATCTAAGAGGCCTCATTAGAGAAGGGTGTCTTGCACATGCTGGAGAATAAACTCTGGAGGCCAAGCAGGGAGTAAATGGGGTGGCTGGGGTAGGGGGAAAGTTGTGCAGAAAAATACCAAGCAGAAAGCAAGTGCAAAAGGAGCTTGTGACTCCTGGGAGAAGCTGAGCTGTGTTCTAAAATCACAGCAGCTTAAAAGGCTGGGATAAAGAGGCCATGGTTTTTCCACACCCTCATTTCCCTTGGCTAATGAATGTCCGAGAAACGTTGCTTCCTTACACGGCAACACAGGCAGCCCTGAGATATGAAACATTTCCAATTGAAGGGGATAGTCCTTCAAAGTCTGCTGGAGAGACCAATTTGTCAGAGCACAGAAGAGACAAGGATGGATCAGCTGAATTTTCCGGTTAGTATTTATTTTTTTTCCACAGCTTGTATGAACCTTGAATAGCCAAGTAAGAAGGCCGAAGTCCCCAAGTAGGGATTACCAGAGAAGACAGCAGGTTATGGCACGGTAAACAAACCCAGCCTGCTCTTCTGTCTTTGGGGTGAAGTGGGTAAGCCCTGCAGTTGGTTGGGAGCCATATACTCTGGATTCACATTCCAAGGAAAGCCCATTTTCACGAGACTGATGGTTCCTGATAGCTGATTAACAGGACACGACCGTGGTCTGAACCCCACAAGACTGTCATAGCAAGGGTGGACAGGAAAGGATGATTCAGGAGGCACACCAGCCATGCAGTCATGTGTCAAATCAACAACAGTCACTGACCCTGAAATCACATCATGGTCAGACAAATACTTTGGCCACCCTGTGAGGTTTCAGACAAAAAAAATGTTGTAAAAGCAAGAGGAAGAGAATCTGGGTTTTGTTGACTGAATTAGTTACCACAACTCTTTACAATGCTCTGGCTATGAAAGTATCTCAAAGCAACCATTACGATAATGCAAGGTCCATCTTCTCTCAAAGGACAAAGAGCAAGCCCCTAATCACCTTATGGAACAATTAACAAACACTTCCCTGGGAGAAGACAGATACACTTACTTACCCTGGTGAAGCAGCTTGAAGTCCGTGCTGTCCAGCTCCCTTATGCCTTTGCTCCGCAGCTGCACCAGGAAAAGAAGGCTCAGCAAAATAGGCAGGTTCCTGTTAGCTAAGAAGGGCACAGACAGCTTAGCTTGTCAGTGAACTCTAAACTGTTGTACCTTAAAGTGTGCCAAGAACTGTTAATTTTCTGGCTCTGGAATGAGGATGGGTTGGGGGAGGAAGTATTCCCGCTTTACACACACACACACACACACGCGCACACACAACTTTAGTCTCATCTCCAAAGTCCCCTCTGGATCAGGTCCCCTTTCTGCCACTCTGTGCTGGCCAGAGTTACACCTGAATCCTGCCAACACCATTTTAGGAGCAACTAAAGAAGGGGGAAAAAGAGGCTAGGGCCATTTACACCCATCGTGAGCCATGTAAGGAGCATGTTCTTCACATTTTGAAATTGATACTGCTAATAAACTACAAGTCATTAGCCCTTTCTAGACTGTTCTCTTCCAGCCCACTTGACCATCACTGGCAGCCCACACTTCTGACAGCAGCCCAGCTGCACAGCATTTGTTCTCCATCTTCCGAGACCAGAAAAATGCTGTCCATCCCATCCCACAGGGCAGAGCAGAGACAGTAGAAGTGGGAACCCCACATGGCAGGCATGTATGTAAGGAAAATGGGGTTACTTAGACCACCAGCCCCTCAGGGCAACCCTCTCCCTACTATTCAATTTTTTGCAGTGCTGTAAACAGGAAAAGATTTTGTATTGTATACAGCCATACCTACAGCAAGCAACTATCACCTCCAAAAAATGTTTTCACAAAGGCTTGTGAGCTTTCAGTTTTGAAGAGGAAACATTTAGGAGTGTCTTTAACATTAACATATTCCTGATGGAGTCCCACTGTTGGGCCTCCTTCTTGTCTAAAAGCAGGGTACTGTTTGAATAGGGATGCAGATCCCCTGGACTTAACTACCTCAGGCCTCACAGACAGCTGCCTGTGTGCTGGGAGACAAGGAAGTCTGTCTCCAAAGTACACCTGGTGTTTGACCTTCTGGATGGGTTGTCAGGATCTCAGTTAAGAAGTTCAAGATATAGTATGAAGAAGAGCTACGCATATTAGTGGCAGCAGAAGGGCTCAAATCTCGCAAAAGCTCCTCTAGCTCAGTGTCCTACCTCCATCACCAGTGGTTTGGAGGAATAGGTCTGACTCCCACTATAGGAAATGGATAACTTGCCTCCCCACAGCTCCAGGTATCCCTAGATCAGCGACAGAGGGACACAAGTTCAAATGTGCACAATTTCAAACAAGATCAGATCTAGCAGATCTTGTAGCCTCATGCTCTACCATGCTCCTGCTTTCAATGTCCCTCCTTGTCTCCAGCCTCCTGACTTTGCTGGAGGTAAGGCAAAAACACTTTCCTTCTTGTTGCCTCCATCCCAACTGCTGCACAACAAAACCCTTGAAACAGAACAAAGCTGTTAAAATCATCAGTGGCCTCCTCAGGAACAAGTAAAAGTTGTGCTAAGTCTGTATCCTAAAGGAGCCAAGGACATCCTAGCACTGTTCCCTCTTTCAGTTCAAGCTCACAGACTGCTTTGCACAGCACCTTTCATAGTGGGACAACAGTTCCAACATCACAGACAGGGCTAGTAAGGAAAACAGGCAGTCACAGCCTTGCTCCCTTTGAGAGATTTAACAGAGCTATAAGATCTGGTGATACCACAGTCCCTGTTTGGGGATCAATATCATGAATGATTCAATCCTTGCTCCTGGTCTCTGTGTCCTGGGAACTGTCTATACTCAGGCACACTCAGATGTTTTGCACAAAGAGGCAAAGAGGAGAATGTCTTTTAGCCACCAGTTGGACTCCTATTCAAGCGGGAAGATTTACCAGCACAGCTCTCCATTTGAATACTGGCAGCAGTATACAAGAACCTTGCCTTGGTTTAACAACCACAGTTTGAAGCCAAAACAACCTAAATAAGAAAAAAAGGCTCTTACTTCAAAATGAATCTCTGAAAAAGGAAACTAAGTCAGTACAGTTCTGTCTATAAATTCCCTCATGCAGATAAGTACTGAAACTACACCAGCATCTCAATACCACTTTATCCCAGACTGTGTTCCTACAGGTAGCTGATCTTACAGCAAGACCAAGCCACAAGGTGGGGTCACCTTGTAGGGTGGCTGAGTTGCTCTCTACCAGCAGCTGCTGCAGAATCTGTAAAAATCGGCTCCGAAGGAGGTCACAGACAAGGACATCCTCATTTCTTTCCAGGAAGGTCTTTAGAGTCATCAACACCTTCCAAGCCACCTCCACAGAGCTTGAGCAGACCAGGTCCTGCAAAGGAAGAAATACACACACGACTTTTCTACCCTGATTAGGCAGAAGTCACTGCTATTTAATATCATTATGCTAATCTGGTGCCTTGGGAAACAGCCTAATAAAGCACTATTCAAATTAAGTATGTCTTGATTAAATAGAGAACTGAATAAAGCAGAAGGACTCATGTCTGTTAGGCACCTCTGAGTAATATCCCATTTAAAGAATGATTTGGCTCTTTAAGTGTAGGGATAACATACATTTAAGGTCACAATTTTAGACAAGTGAGACCTACACAAGAGAACAGAGTTTCTGGCACCTCTGCTCTTCTTGTTGTTTTGAAAAATCAGCTTGCATATTAAAGATGTTTGCCTAAAATCAAGCTTATGAGTCAGTCCACAGTTCCTAACTTTCAAAAGTCTGGCAGCCTTGTATGTGCAGTAGTAACACAACAGCTAAACTGCATGAAACGTATGTAAGCCGGGCAAGCAATTGCTCAATCACAGGAAAGGGAAGAGTCATGTCACAGCTCACAAGCCTGCTTCTTGACTATGGAGCTCTATCTGGAGTCTCTGAGCTGAATCCCACAGCCAGTAACCTTAATTTGGGCACAGTCTTCATGTTGAGGTGTATAAGACTAAATTCACTTGCACAGCATGTGCAGAGGCAGTTGTATAAATATCAGACAGAAAATGCCTGGTAGTGCTGACATAATACGACCATCTCAACACATATTATGTCAGCACTACCCTTCCTCTCTTCCTGCAGTAGTCCTGGCTACCACATTGCAAATGGCAGAGTTGAAGAGGTAAACAGGAAACTGGTCTCAGCAACTGAGCCTACAGCCTGCCTGTACAGCATGCTGCCTCTCCCAGCTGCCTTTCCCTATCACAGAGCAGTAATGCATCCAGCAGAGGAAATGGCTGTGGGACCACGTATCCAAGGAAAGCAAATAAGGTAAGAACAGGCTGTCTGTGCTGGAAAAAGCTCTCTAGTTCTGAGCTGAATTCCTGCCTCTACCAGAGACCTTCATGAATAAAGAACAGGGAGGTATCTGCAAAATCATCTCTGCTGACAGAGATCTGTTCTATATGACATTCAGGAATGTAATCTAACCTCTCTGTTCTCTGAGAGAGCACCTCAGACCTGGAGCATGGAGAAGACAAGTGGGACAGTGTGTCATCATGACTACATTCACCCCCAGATGAACACACACAGCACAAAATGACATGAACCAATGGCCGAAGCCTTCCTGGTCCTGGCAAATGCACCACTGTGTTAATAGGTTCCTTCCTACCCAGAAACTCAAGGTCTCAGACGAAGTCACTAACCATCTGTTATATCTAATTCAGACAATTATTAAAAGCAGATAAGCAAATAAGTCATCCTTGGAAGGACATTCATTCTTGTTTCACTGTACCATGCAGAGGCCTTTCCACTTCACTAGTGCATTCTGAGGCTTAGCTTATTCATCTTATAAGTTTTCTTTACATCTGACAGTATATTTATCCCTGCATATTGCACTGTTTTATTAGTCCATCTAAATTCAGATTGATTATGCTCTTCCACAACTGAAAGGTGAACTGTCAAAGCCTGTGATTTATTACAACTCACTTTAAAGACTGGAACAGAGCTAAATTAATTTATTTCTGCATGAGCACATGGCAAGACAGAAAAGGGAAAGCAGGAATGTTGTACCACTCAAGGAAGGGAGGCACTGTTTATGTTTTGCTTATTGACAGACCTGCTTCAGTTTATGGAGTGATAGGTTCCAGAAATACTGCTAAAGGCAACAGTGTGGACAAGCCTCATAGGACACTTCTCCTTAATTTGTCCTGATCTGTCAATTCATTGATCACTTTTACTAATGCTCTGCAATGGTATCAAATGCCTGGATGTTGCTACCTACTCTGCAATATCATCCCAAATGTGAAAGAACTGCCCTAAATGAGAGCCCTCCTGTCAGTCATTTCAGCAACCTCGAATATTCAAATTTACTCCACAGCCTCCTAGATAAGAACCAATGCATTCTGTAATGCCCAATGGATGCCCAGTCAGAGTCAAATCTTGCTTCCTCTTTACCATCTGTTTGCCTTCTCAATTATAGTTAGTTTTAACTTCTGTAAAGGACTGGAGAAGAAATATCACAGCTCTTAGCTTTTGCCCTTACAGGCAAATCTCATGTTCTTCTGTGGAAAAGTTAGCAAATATTTACTATGTGACGGCTCAACAGTCATGGGACAAGAGGCCACTGATGGGAAGGGGTGACAGGACAGGTGAGAGCAGTGGAAGTGAGAAAAGGCCTCTAAGCAGCCATCAGGACACAGACTGTGTCACAATTACATGGGTTAACAGAGCACATTACACCAGCTAAAGGCAAACACATTAGCCTGCTATGTCAAGGCCCCTTTCTCTCCTGCACTGATTAATTTTCCCTGCCATAAGACTTCTATTCTATCTTTTAAAAGCAATAAAACGTGTTATTTGCAGTACTGAAAACTCAAGAGTACTTCAAAACTCTTTGGCAAGAGTCTCCAGTTAAAACCAGACAAAACTAAAACCTCAAAGAGAAAGCTGTGCCCTGAAGACCTGTTCTCTGCACTCTTCTTCTTCAAAGTTCTTGTTCATCATACCCTTCTCATCTACCAGTAGCAAAGCATTGCTCCCCAATTTGCAAAACAGCTTCTTCAAAGACTGCCACAGAAGAATCTGGTGTACCCAGCTGTGTATCTGGATAGAGGAAGGAATGGGGTTTTTCATGGCATACATCAGCAGGACCCTTCAGATCCCTCTCCAGCCAACTCTCAGAAGATCCCTTCCTGTCACAGCAGAGGGATGACAGAGAAAGATATAACACACATACACAGTCCCATTTTCCACATAAGGCTTCCCTGGCAGGTGGAAGTCTGTATACACACATGGCCCCTTCTATTGAAGTTCTTGGCTTCATAACATCACTAAAAGCTTTAAGAACCAAAAAGCCCCCAAAATGAGGGCCAGGATAGCAGCCCATCCTTGTGAAAGCCACATACCAGTAAAATAAGCAAAATGCTGGAATTGCTCTTCAGAATGGGAAGCAATGGGTTAGCGCTGTTCATCTGATCAGATGTGCCAAAATCAGCTTCTTCAGCCTCAGTCTGCTTGCAGTCTTCCCAGGAAAACCAGAGTTGAAGGACTTGGTGTCCAAATCTCCCCATAAGTTCAGGGTAGCGCAGGAAGAATTTCAGCAGGAGAGGACAATGGACATAGACCACGCTTAGGTCTGGAAGATTATCCAGGATCCTTCTTATGGTAGACAAAGACCTCTGGTAAGCGGGAAAGGAGAAGCGGGACAGAGAACAAAATCATCACTAATACTGAATATAAAACACCTGAAGTGATGAGAATTTACTGTGAGAAAGTCACACTGCCTTTTCAGCAGACAATCAAATACATCAGTTAAATATCATTTTGAGAAGCCCATTTGCATCACAAAGGCTAAGAAACTTGTAGGCTTTATACAGAGCTCAAAGCTGTGCAGCAGCAAAGAGCCATACGGGAATACTAGAAAGCTTGTTGCAGAGGCTGGAGATGTGTTTGGGAGACTGAAGCTATGAAATTTATTATATTCTGTATGCGAATTCACAGCCTATCCAACGCAATTACACTTCCCACATATACACAAGTTTATTCTGTCAAATCTATATTCCTCTGTGGATTTTCATAGTTAACTTTCCAGAGTGTACATGCACTGCACGGTTTTCACTCATTCACCACTCACCACCTACGCCAAAATACTCTCTACAAGAAGGTTGATGTGAGTGGAGAGAAACCTTAGTTTCAACAAAAAGGCTCCAAGAGGTAGGAATGAAATCTTCTTTTACCACGTCCAGGGCTTTGCCTTTGTCCTGACAGGTAGCAAGGAGGTAAAGTGCAGCTCTGAGTATGTGTGATGGGGGACAGTCACCATGGTCCTGTGCTGATAGGAGAAAATTTCTCACAGCTAGAAATAATTCTGCATCTGGAACAAACCTGCATTGAAGGAGATTGGAGTGAAAACAGTAACAACAGATATGCTTTACCCACCAGTACACAGTATCTAATGGCCACAAACCCACTTGCTTTGTATACTCTTGGCTCACCTGTCCCCAAAGGTGTAGGCAAAGTATAAGAGTAGTATGAAACAGTGCTGGTGGCTGCAAAGAGACTGATCCAAAAAGAAAGGCTCTGGGGTTTCAGACAGGAGGAGAAGGCTTTCAGCAATGGTGTAGTTTAACTGAGGCAGACCCTTCTGCAGGAGCTCAGACATCTCTTGCTCTAGAAATAAAACTAATATAAGCAGGTAGGAAATGATGAGCAGTGTTTGTGGAACAACTCCACAATCTGCATACACCAGGAACACCTCTATGATTTGGCATCGATAGTGGTGTGAGACCTGATTTAACAGAGCTGGTTTTAAGGATGAAAAGACATTTCTCTTTGAGATTTCCAACCTTTTGCTGATGCTGACTGTATGGTGACCAACCACTGCCATTGGAAAAAGTGGCTCTTGTGATGTAGAAATTTTCAGCTCATTTGTTTGGGACTTACCTTTTATGGAAAATTACAGTATAGACAGGAAAGCTTTATAGAGTAAGCCAGAGGTAAAAAATTACCTTAATCTGCAGATATGGGTGACTATGTGGCAAGTAATTTTGTTTCCATTAAGCATGCACAGTTGTGCTAATAAATGCACCCATGTAAACAAAACCATAGGCAGATGAAATATTTTCTTTCAGGTAGGGTTCCAAACACTTCAAAAGGCATTCTCAGCGTGTTACCTTCTTGCTGGACTATCTTAAAAACAAGCTGGGGAAAAAATCTCTCAATCAAGCTACATGTGTCCTCTCTTCCCTTCTCCTTTGTCCTTTTCTAATTTTTTTTTCACCTATTGCCTAAACAGAGGGTAGCAGGGTCTCAAACTAAATGAAGCAATCTTTCTCTTTCCCCAAACTTGCCCTCCTGAGAAGTTCTCCTCTTCTCTGTGGCCGAATAAAGGTTCAGGCATAAGCTGCAGAGGAAGCTGGAACAGGTGTGATTCAGGACAGGATTACTGTGAAGAAGAGCAGAAAGAGACAGTAAAAAAGGCTAGAAATATCCTCCTACTACTTCTACTATCACACACTGTCTGCCAGAAACTCATTTTATTGAATGACCACATACAAGAACCTGCCCCATCACAAGAAGACTCTAGGAGCCAGCCTAGGCTTCCAGGAAAATTGTAAGTTCCCAATGGACTGTCAGCTCACAGATGTGGTGGGTGTGTGCAGTGACAACAGTGAACATGTTCATATCTTGGGCCAAAGTGAATACAGTGGGATACTCTCACAACCATCACACTTTGTCTACACAGGAAGCCCTATAAGGACAGGACCCCTAACACTGCAGAGAATGGGAGGTGTTTAAGGGTAGCTCACAGTATATGATTCCACTGGCAAATGACACTTAGATTTTTTAGCAATGACATTGCAGGGATTAACACTGAAGAATGCCAAAATATTAGCTAAAAGGGTGAGAACAGCTCTATTTCCAGGTATTTCTCTCTCTCCAACCATTGCCTGGCAGAACAGGACATAACCAGACATTTGTAACATGCCATCCTTGGCACAGCACACTGCTCTGTTCAGAGGCCTAGATCACTCCCACCACACACCATTCACAGGCACAAATGACTCCACTCTAAGTTCCATAATAGTAAACTGAACTAGGAGTGCTGTGTGTTTTGTTTACTTTTCTAATAAGATACAGTCACAGGAAAGAGGAGGCAAAACATCTCTGCAGATCCACAGAGAATCTCCCCAAATACTCCTCAACCTAGAAACCATAGCCTCTACTACAGGATATCCTTTGCAATGCCTGCTACTGAAGTCATCCTCTTCCCCCCCCCCAATTCTAATACATTATCATCATTAGGAACAACAACAGTGGTAGTATATGTCTAGGAAGCCAGAGCTCAGATGGAACTGATGCTACTGGTACTTCTTTTCAAAACACTCACTCATCTGACTACTCCAAAGTCAGGCTGCTTTATCTCTACGTGTGCAACTCACGACAGAGCACAGAATTCTCACAATGCTGTGTAAATCCATCCATCCCCTACCCAACTGCTTCTCCCTTCTCCCACATCCAGCTCTTCCATTGTCAGTAACCATTTACATTTTTCAGTAAGACACAACCGTTCTTGAGTCCTTCAGCCTCTTGTCTTGCCTAATCAGGTGTATTAGATAAGGCATGATCTACTTTCCCATCTGGAAATTTTTGGCTCACTTTCAATGCACACGTCACAATACCTCTGTACAGAGCAAAATCTGGCCTTCAGCTCCAGTGTCAGTCGGATGAAGGACGAGGATGCTAGACAGAAAGCAAGACAGAAACGTCAAAGGAGCACAAAACATGTATAATAAGAAAAAGAGTAGACAGGTCCCATAATCACCCCCACACATCTCCATACAAGCCTGGTGAAGAGGGCAGGCCATCTCAGTAAGAATACATATATTAGGCTGCCTCTCCAAAAGCAAACTACTCCAAGTTTGGGTTGGAGGGGAGTATATGAGATTCGTTTGTTTTCTCAGGAGGCAAAGTGAAGATTTGCCAGTTTCGCATGTTTAGAACAGAGGAATTGTCTACATTACCTTTCTGATGTGTGAAGAATAAGGTATACACAGACTAAACAGGATTTCTACATAGTAAAATCCCACCAACAATTACAGCATAATCCCTGTCTACGGGAACAGCCAGTTCAATTCTGAATTATTCCAGAGGGAAGGATAAAGCTAACACAACATTCTATCCAAAATAAAACCTGTGCCATCATCATTGCTACACCAAGTAACTTTTCCATCCTGCTGAACATGACTATACACTCTATTCTTACTCATATAAACATGTAACAGAATCCTCCACATAAAGTCTCAACGTTAGGTTCATTGCCTCAGTAATATGCAGTAGTAGCAAGTTCCACCAGTTAAGAGCACAGAGAATACAATCCCACAATACCCTCATACCCAGCTTCTTGGAGAATTTATTCCGCATGCTTGGCACCACTGTAAAGAGGGTATTGAGTGTTGAGATGAAAACCTCTGTCACTGACGGGCTGACAGCCCTTTCCAGATAGCTCTGTGGAAAGACAAATAGATCAGGTACACAAGATGCAATAAACACTGAGGGCAGCAGCTTTCTTCCAGCCTCCTGCCTGCCCAGAAAATCAGGTTTCTAAATCCAAGCAAATGGAGTTCTTTTACCAAAAGGCCCAGCAGCAGAGCAGGCTCACAGAACACTTTGAACGCAACTAACACTGCCAGCGCTATGAGCTGTGCTGGTAACTCTGCAAGACAACGAACCAGACAAGAAACTTCTTCAGCAGGCAACCACTTAGGCCTTAATGCACAGTGACTGACATTACTGCCCACATTGCCCTGGAAGTTACTGCTCTTAGAGGTCAGGTGGCTAATTCTCCTATACAATATAGGACATATGTTTAAGTGCAGCTGACTTTTCAGCAACACTTAACACCTGTGCTTCAGCATTTCATTGAGCAGTGGCAAACACAGGCATTTGGACTCTCTACAGAGTCCAGCCCTGAACTGTTTAGAACAGAATGACTCAACTCACTCTTGTTGAAGGTCACTGGACGACTTTCTCACAGTCCATTAATTTTTGCCCAAGTTAGGTGAGCAAGAAACAGCACACTGACTGCAGCTTTGCCAAACTGGACATGCACTGCACCCTCCTGTTAGGGAGGAGAACAGCAGAGCCACTGCAGCTGCCTACCAAGAGATTGGTTAAGAAAGGACCAACCAAAACATCTCCAAGCTCCTAACAACTGCAAGAATCCATACACCTGTATCTGTCACAAAGCACAAGCAAACTTAACTAAACACTAGGAACCACAACCAAAGTCCCATTGTTTTGACAATCCTGCTTGAAGTGTCTTACGGACAGGCCTGTACGGAGCACTAAAGCACTCATGAGTCTCCATAGCTACTTTTTAAGCCATGTCACTGGCCTTTCTGAGGCACAATGTTTAATACTGCCCTTGCTGTGCAGACTAGGCAGCCTCATAAGTACCTTCTGGGAAGAAGCATAGAAATGAAATTGCATGGCTGCTCTCTGGGACACAGGCAAGTTTTGAAAAAATGGCAGAAGGGGAAACAACACTTCAGGCACTCTTAATTTTCTGCAGCATCTGGAGCTGCCATGGATCACACAGCATGGTAGGTAGGCTATGGGATTGCACAGTCTGAAGAAAGGCACTGATATCTACATGAAAACTTTATGAATTTCTGCACCCTTTGAGACCATTCACCGCCTTTTGCATGAACTATATAATTCCACATTTGGCTAAGGAAAAGTGGCAAATGCCACAGCTGTTCTTCGTTTACTTGACATGCCCTCTTCCCAGAAAAAAACATTTGTGCAACCCACCCTGGGTGCTTGAAAGCACCTTTCCAGGTACCCATGGAACAGACCAAGTTCAAAAGAAATCCTACCATGACCATGGGGATGCAGAGACTGTCACAAATCCTCAACAGGAACTCTGAGAAGTTGTCTAGTGTGTCTTTGCTCTCAGAGTTGGGGGCAGTGAAAGCATTCTCCTGGGCCATGAAGTCACCCTGGAATTCCACTGCTAACCTACAAACACACAGTGGATAACAGAGGGAAGAGGAAAGAGGAAACCTCCTCACTCTGTAAAGGAAGCCAGAAGATACTACATTTTGATCACAATTTTCACCATAAAGGACCCACAAACACTCAATGGGTTGGAAACAGAGAAATCTGGCAATTACACTCAGTTACCTGTTGAGTGAAGCTACTAAAAGTCATCAAGGTTGCACAACAGTACACATAGGGAAAGGAAGACTTAGTTTCTGTGAAGTAAGCATCTGCTGTGGGAAGCTCTGGTGTGGCAAGACTGGTTGTCAGCCATACCAGAGTGCCTGATGCACAATATAGCAAACCTTGTGAAAATTAGCCAAGGGACCATTTAGCCAATATAAAATCCATGACAGAACCCGAGTGCCCTCTAACACCACACCAGGACTCTGGGTCAGTGCAGAAAGGTATGTCTGCTTCTGACTGAATTATCTCAGCCAAACCAAGTGATGCAAGGCAAAAACTAATCTGGCCAGACCACCCTAACAACTGATCCTGATTCATCCTGATTCATACACAAACTCATCTACCACTGTCTGCTGTGCAGCTAAGGGTGCCAAATAGCTCTGATCCAGCAAAAGAGGTAAAGTTGGTGTCTATAAACCCATTTTTAGTAACAGGTCACAGACACAAACAAATTCAAGGCCAGCATCTGGAGCAGATAGACGTTTGTTAAATGGTTAATCCCCTCTAGCAGTGAAACCATAGAGCATAGGAATCTGGTTTACACACATACCTGCCAATAGTTCTTACATTATCAGCAGTTTTGGTGAATTTTCAAGCAGTCCCTCAAAGCCCAAAGACATGAAATAAACTGATAGGTCCCAGGCAAATTTCATGGGAGACATACCCAGATGTCACAAAATTTTCACTATTAATATATATGCCTCACTCTGCTGTTTCACTGACCAGTGCCATGCACTGAATTTACCTATGATATTTCTGTGGTGGGGCTGGGTGGAGGAACATAGTCACAAGGACAGAAGAATGGACAGACACAGACACACACCACCCACGCACACACCTTCTGGACTTGTCCTCACCTGCAAGCATTTCTGAAACTTTCCAGGGTATTGAGCAAGAACTGACCCTGTCTCTGAGGAACTCTACCAAGATTTCTGTTTGCTGGGTGATTCTGAGACACTGAGAATAGGAGATCGCCCTGTTAAAGGTGAGAAGTCTTTAAATCTTATGTTCATTTTCAGAAAAAAATAGCTTTCTCCTCTGACACCAGCAGCAGGAGGAACAACAGATTTCACTTTACTCACTTCTTTCACAGAACAATTTTTTTACTACTGTGCTTTCCCCAGAGAGGGCAGAGTTAAAGAGCTTGTGTGCTCTTCCTGGGGAGGATAGAGTTACAGAACTACTAATTCTGCACTGCCCTGTCTCTACAGTCTGTATTACCATGGTTTGATCTAATCTGAGTTTTATGCATTTCAGCTAATGGAGCTTCAAACCCTTCTGAGAAAACTTTGTATTATTTTTAATTTTCTTTCTTCCAAATACTTTCAGATAACACAAAATAGTTGTTATCCTTGCTTAGCAATGATATCTTAGAAGCTCTCCTTTGGCTCAGAGTTTTAAGCAGCTATCCATGTACTAGTTCTTCTTCCCACACAGCATCCCACTGAGTTAAGCCTGAAGCCAACTGAAGCGTCAGAGTTAATCATTTGCCTAAACTGGGAACAACTTGGAACTCAAAATCTGCCTTTAAGCCATGTCATGGTCTTCTCCATAATACCAGAGAAGGGCACAGCTATACACCGGTGCTTGGCAGTTTAGAATTCCTTCTCTATTTCATGCTGAGATACCTTGGCAGAGGTATAATCATTTCCCCTTTTCTCCCTTTAAACATAGCCTGCATATCCTCACTATCTGTCTAATTTCCTTCCTGTGAACCTCCTAATTTTGAAAGGGACACCTAGCTCTGTGTGTGTGGAAACTGACTGGCCAACATCTGCCTATGGGACAGAAAGCACTTCTACCTTCTTCAGGCAGATAAGGCCAATATCTGGTACCATAGAACTTGGGTCTAAAATAGTTCATCAAGAACCTGGAGTTCTGCTACTCCTTTGAGCATTGAGGTATTCTTGTCACTACAGGCATGCAATCTAAACCTACATGGCCCTAAGCCTATAGCAAGAAGGCTCAGCCCTTGTCATTAGCCGTCTGTACCTGGGGCTCCTCTCAGAAACGCAGAGGCCCCGGCAGCACACCACAGTAACTACAGATGCCAGGAACAGGAAAGGATTTCTAGTTCAAAGAGCGGCTAACAATTCCCTTGCTGAAGGATCACCATGATATATGACGACACTCTTGAACTGAATGCAGAACAAGAAATGTTCATTGCTGAAAAAATAGACTGACCAATGCAGCCTACAAAGTGGGGGACTGAAGAAGGGGAAGTTCAAGTGACTTTGGAGTACTGAACACATAAAGAGAGCAGCATGCTTAAGTGGTGCCCCACAGAACTTCACTGATTTAGAAAGATAAGATTCACCAGCATCCATCTTCATCTACTTCAAAGTCTGGTACCATCTCGAGGCAAAAGGATCAAAAGAAATAGCAGAGAACCAAACAGCCATAAGTAAGGGGATGGAATATATATAAAACATCCACATAGTATCCTAGGAAGATCGTTCCTGTCCTGTTCAGTCCTACCAACAAGCAACAACTTTTGACTTACTGCATGCCTCTTACTACTCTGTGGTGGGGAAAGGTCAGCACATCGCTTCAGCACTGCCTCCAGAAGCTTCTGCAGCTCTTCATATGGGACTGGAGGGGAGTTCAGATGGTCCTTCCTTAACAAGTGAAGAGAAAGACAAGATGAACAGTCCCTCCTGGGGACATTCTACTAGGAAGGCAACACTATCAGAAATTACTGCTCTTCTGATGGAAATATGCCATTGTCACTTCTCTCCAGTAGAGCATAGTAAGGTCACAGTATGTGAATAGTGCCTTTACCCACACATGAGCCCAAAAACACTCTCAGTGGTCTGTCTGCTCCCACTACAGTCAGGAAGCATATGACTACCCAGAGTCCTATGCTTATTACTCTTATCAATCTGGATGGGGCACAGAGTGACAAAGCCACAGCAGCTGCTGTACAAGCCTGCCTGGTACACTAGGTCCTTGCTGCAAAGACTTGCTGCCTGCCACAGCTTCATTGCTCTGGCAGCTTTCCTGAGGTGGGTGGGAAGCTGGCTCTGCTGTACCCACGCCTGCCTCAGCCACAAGTCCCACTGCAGAGCACGTTCACCCACACAGCCACAGGGGAACTGCAAAGCCCAAGATGGTATCAACAGATCTATCTGAAGAAAAGCCTGCAAATACATTCCTGCCTACCTCAGGAAAGCTGCCACAGCTTTCACAGCCTCCACCGCCACATCCAGCACTGGGCAGTTCATGGTCTCCATCAAAACATCAATGGCTTCTACACACACACCTCGGTTTGTGAATAATTTGATTTCCACTGGTTGCCTGCAAAGAAGAAACAAAGTAAGCAAGGAGAATGTTGTCAGAGTTAGGCAACTGTAATGCCCTTTCCTCATTTCAGCAAATGGACAGCTGAGCCATGCGATTGCAGCCATGTTTTCCATATTGAGAGCCAGCTGCTCTCAAGGAGGTACTCTCAGACTTGAGCAGGTAGAGTGTTTGCTATAAAAAGGAAATTTCAGCCAGTCCGAAGCATTAACATGATGAAACACCTACAGCCTGGATAACTGTGTGACTATTCCAGTGAACACTGACATGAAAAGCACAAGAAAAACAATCTTTGCAAAATATAGTGATCTCTATGCCTAGGACTTTATGTTCAGGCCATCTGCTCTGGCATTTGTGAGTTCATCTAGCAACTTATATTTTTAAGTATAAAGTATACAAGCAAACATCAACATCCTAGAATAAGAATAAGGACACGAGAATAGCTTCTCCACCTCATGCCAGCTGCTGCCAGGACAGGAACCTTCACAAACTTGAAAAGTAATCAGGAAAATAAACACAATCCAACTTATTTTGACAATCCTTCTAGACAGTAAACATTTTGGTCATCTGTGGCCCAACACCTTTGAGAATTCAGCATGAGAGCATGGAGGGATGACAGGCCATTAATCCCATTATTGGACAGAGCTGGGTAAATGGCAGACTGCTCATTTGGCTCCTGGCAAGTCAGGTACAGTTAGGACTATAGGGGGAAGACACGCAGCTACATGCATACAAGAGGCACTAACAGCCTGCCAGAGGGTCCCTCCAAAGTGAAGCAAGAAAAGCAGCACAGCATGACAGGAGCCAGATTTGAGAGCCAAAAGTATTCCCTGTTATTCAATTTTCACAGTTGTGCCCGACTAAAGCAAGCCAGGAGCACATGCTCTCATGCACAAATGGGAAAGCAAAGTGAACTTCAGTAGAAATTACACTAGTAGCCCAGTTACATGGCAAAAAGGGAACAGAGGAGGAACCACTCTTTACAGTCACTCAGTGGGATGGAACCCAGCTTTACAGCCACCTCACATTCTGCTGTAAGAAAAAGCAGTGAGGTGTGCATGGCAAGGAAAAGGATTTGTGGAACTCAGGCATCAGGAGCGAAGCTACAAGTGATGCACCGAACTTCCAAGTTGCTTCTACTTACACTGGGTAATTCTATTAATCCTCTGTACTTCCTTTCTTTAATCACTGACCTTCTGAAGTAAAATACATCAGGAAGAAAAAAGTCTTCACTGACTCATGCAGGGAGGAAGGGATGGAGGAGTACTGCTGACTCATTCAAGATGCATAAACCCACTTTCAATATGGTGCACTGTGGTATCTTCAGGGCCTGGGGGGAAAGTGTGAAGGGCAGCACTCTTGCAGCTTCCTGCAACCTCTCATCTTTGGGCCCCAAACTGTGCCTGTCACTTTGATTATGCTGGGAGAGACAAGGGTCACTCCAAGGAGAGCTACCCAACATGCCTGACATACTGCCAAGGGGAGCAGTACATCCTGCATGGGACCTCACCAGAATGTGTGGCTGACTTACACAAGAGAATCCAGCTGCAAGCTAAAACCAAGAGGAGGGATTTCAGCACAAAATCCCTTTCCCCACTATGAGATCATTCTAAATAAAACATGATTTCTAAGGCAAAGATCAGAGAAACAGAATGAGTGTGCAAGAAAATGAGAGTAACTGCACTGAGTGTTCTCTTTGTTTTACAAGCATAAATGCTGAAATTAGTGTTACCCACATCCTGGTTTCTCATTTTGACAGATCCCACACTGGCATCACCACACTGTTCTAGCACTGCTGCTTTTTCTTCTCCTTTTTACCCTGCCACTTGCTACAAAATTAACTATGACATTTCCAAAATTCTGCTCAAGGGCTCTCTTGGGGGATCTAAGTGGCAAAAACAAGACTCTGTCACTAGCATGACAGGATAGGAACAAGATCATAGAGGCAAGAACAGGAAGCACAGAAGAAAAACAAGCCAGTGTATATTATTTCTTAGCAGAAAACAAGAGGAAAAAAGTGACAGAAGACATTAATAATTCAGCCTAGAATTTGTTTTTGCAGTTTGAATTTAGCTCAGATGATGATAGAAGACCAGAGGCCATGGAATTTGCATGCTTTGTTTTGTCACAGAGGCACACTTAGCAGAAGCTGGCCTGCTCACATGCACCTGGACTTTCCTGGCCTTCTCTCCTGCTCTGTCTACAGCTGAAAAGAGATTTCACCTCCCAGACTGACAAGGAAGCAGGAAGAGGATGATATAGTGGTGGATGCAGGCACAGACAGGACAAGCTGGAAGGTTCAGAAACAACCATCAGACCCTTTTTTGCAAGAATAAAGGAGATGCGATTGCTCAGCACCATCTTTCAAACACAAAAGCTCTAGAGGTGTGTAGATATCTGGTCTTGGAAGAAAATCTTACAAAGCAAAAGTCCCACAGTCTCCATTTTGCAGTATTAAACTCTGCCTGTGCAAGCCTGACAGGGTACTCCCTTACCGTTTCAGTATTTCAGTGAAGAGTAGGAGCCCTTGTTTGTGCAACTCCACATTGTTCAGCAGCAGGACACCTTGGAGACTCCTCACCAGAGATTCAATGCCTGTACACGTTCAAGAGAAGTCACAGAGAGGCTTTTAACATTCCAGATTCCAGGATGGAAGCAAAATTAATTTTTAAAAGGAAGAAAGAGTTGAACAATTATTCTTCTGAGCTACTGACAGAAACAATCGTCCAAAACTGTTGCGTGTTCACTCAGCTCCCTCATAACATGCCTCAACCTTCACTGCTGGAGATAAGTCCCAAAGAACAGAAGGACTTTAACCATTCTTCCTAAATCTACTCTTGGCATATCCACAGAAATATTTAATAGTAATTCAGGGAGTGTCAATCATGATAACTGGTTATTATAATGAATTAATGCTCATCAGAAACTCATTAGGACAATGACACTATAAATTCAAGCTATGTTGGACATCACAAACGTGTCTGATAGGTACTCATTTTCAGACCTTTATCCATCCTGACTGGAAATTGTGATTGTGTGTAAAGCACTGGAATTCAGCTAGAGGCACAACTATTACTGCAGTCACTCTGTCAGAAAGGTTGATGACTCACCATAGACGGTGTGACACTTGGAGAAGAAAAGGCGCTCTTCAGTCAGGAGGAGCAAGCAGCAGTACACTGACCAGATGAGGATTTCATTTTTGCACAAGAGACACTCAAAGAGGAACTCTGCAAACACACACACAAATAAGGTCACCCTGGTAAGAGGCAGGCAGCTCACAGCACGGCACAGCTGCTTCTAGAACAGAGCAGAGGAAGGAGGAGGAAACAAGGAAGCATAGTAACAGCCACAGGGAGAATGGCTGTACTACGAAATGGCAGGAATGGAGAACGGAGTAGATGCTCAGGGATATGCCAGTCTTCAAAATAAGGTGACGGAAGAGCAGACGCCTATGGGCAGGCATCTTCCCAGCACCAACTCAGTAGGAAGGAGCTGAACTGTGGATCTAGCCTTTGGCAAAAATGAAAAGCCACAAAGCAAACTTTTAACACAGATGCAGTGACCTTTTTTTTCCTCATGACTTTTACATCTCCCGAAGAATATGTATCATGGAAGTATTTCTGTCTTTTGGGGTTACAGAGAAATAATAAACCATCTCCCATAGCTGCATTCTATAGCTAAATCCTAGACCAAAATCTGAGCAAACTTACCATATTTAGTGGAATGAGATGGAACCCCAGTTTGTTTAGGCTTGTATGTAAGGTCCTGCAAGAAGGACCTTGACCTCAAGGACTTAGCCAAATTCTCTCTGTGGAAACTACATTCTGCCTGGTGACAGCTGCTTCTAAACTTGAAGTTGAAAACATACTCTCCCCTTCTACTCCTAAAATCATATGGTATAAAATGGCCACTACACACATCATGCCACCAGTGGATTTCATGGAGCCAGCCTGATTCCTAAATCAAACAGCCAGGGGTAGCTTTGATACTGGGGAATGAACAATAAGATGCTACTGCATTTGTTCACCTGGGACATCTGCATGGATAAAAGCAGGAGCATATCTGCTAGGAGAGTGAACCAGCACTGCAGCCATACAGTGAGAACTTGCTGCCTGTAACATCTCATCTCTGGTCAACAAGAGCTGTCAGGAAACGAAAGTCAAAAAGAAAAAGGAAGTCAGCTATGCACTTATCAGCAGAAAACAGATTGTTCTATTTTTTAAAATTTAGAACATAAATTAAATCTCTCTTTTGGCATGTATTTCACAGATTAAGCTTGCCAAGGTAAAATAATACACTGAACCAAAAACTCTCAAAAAAGCACATGAGAACCACAACAGAGTAGATCACAAATAAGAATAGTTCTGCCCCCATGCTTAGTCATGCTGGTACTGCATGTGCTCTATCAGACCTCAACTGTGAGTAAAATCAGCTGAGGCCAGGATTAAAGTTTTCCCCATTCCAGGATGCAGGAATGAACAAGAAGGTGATCAACACAGGTATCCCCATTTCTCACTGCAGCCTCTATTGCTGGTGTCAGTAACAGAACACTCTGGTTTTTAGATAAAGATTCCTTACAGGCCAGCAAATTATTTACGTGTCCCAACAATTCACTACTACTTCAGCAATCACCTTTTTGAGAACAAGTGGCAGTGGATTTTCCCCCTCTAAAAAGTCAGGGTTCTCAGTCTCCTCATCTGTCTTTGAATTGTTCATAAGAATAGATACAAAATGGTCAGATTTCAGCAGCTCCTTTAGCAAACCTGCAAAAGGGGGAGCAAGAATGAGCACCACACTGAGAACAGTGAGGATTATATTAACACATCAGTATTTACAGAAAAAGACTTGCTTCCAATTTCCTCCCCTCTTCTGGAGGGCCTCACCTCCAGTTTAGGGAGCTTCTTCTCACTGTGTCCCCAGATACTGCCATGACCCCCACGTCTTGCAACCCTTTGTTGCTGATGCTTTTTGCTGGTCTGATCTGTTCCTTCTCAGAGTCATGTATGTACATGGGTGCATCTCAGGAGCCCTCTACTTGCATTATCTTCTGCTAGTAACCTCACCTTAAACTGTTTCTTGGGAGAGCTCTTGACCTGCATTCTTCTCCAAGCAGTCAGTGACCCCAATGACAAGACATTTTCCCTAGAATACTTCCTAGAGAACAGGCATTTATCTTCCCCTTCTATTTTCACAGGTTCTTACAGAAACAGTTGTGTTCAGCTGAAGGATAACCACACTCCAAAAAATTCCCTCAGTACAACAGCATCGATCACTGCTACAGGTATTGATGAAAATCATCAGTACACTTCAGCACGAATTCACAGGGGTATTGTCTGAGCTACAGAATTCTACTTTCAAAGGAATCATCATCTATTTCTAGTAGCTGAGTAGATGGGCTGAGGAGCAATCCAGTTCCTGCTTGCTTCCTACGAGAAAAATTAATTCCCTGGATGGTTTACAAACAAGCAATGTCAGAAATTGTGCTTCCCAGCAACAGCTGAAACACACAGTTGGAAGGAAAACTGCAAGAAAGAGCCACTTCCACATTAGCTCTATATCTAATTAATGATGCCCCATATCTAAAGACTATTTTTCAGACTCCATCCCACTGCTCTAAAAAACCCACCTACCCGTGCACAGTATTTGCATTCAGACACTTTGGGGGATGATCAGGCCATAGGACAAGCTCTGAAGAGACTGAAGATTAGTCAGTGCTGGGCAAATGTGAGACATCAGGGAACACAGGGGCCTGGGGGTGCTCAGCACCAGGTCTGGGTCACTTCATTGCTACGGAGTAACCGAAAGGATTGACGGCTTTGGACAAGCAGCATAAAGATCCTCTATAGAATGACCCACATTAGAGCATCTAAACCAGCCAAGGATTTCTTCCTCATTCTAAGACTTCCCTTGCACCTTGCAGTTTCTCTCAGCAATGCCTTACCCAAACAATTAACCTGCAGCTCCTTTGTCTGCGCACACCCCAGGGTATTCAAGAAGACACCACACAGCCTTTCTTCAAAGTGTCCTGAGAGCCTTTCTGTGCCAACAGGAGAGGAGTACAGCTTGCCATACAAGTAGCAGACAGCAGCCTTTATACCTTCATTTGGGTACGTCAAGCCCATCAGCAGATGATCCACTAAATTATCTAGTATGAGGAAGGGAAACAGCAAACATTCACTGATATTTTAAAAGCACCAACCTATTTCCCTTGGAAATTTGCAAAAGCCTACTGGACAGACTGGTGTATGCAGGTTAATGAATGCCACAATTAGGTGATGTGCTCAGCACCATCTGTCCCTCTGAGCAGAGCTACAGTAATAAACAGCTAGCGGAGCTCACTGTTCACCATATGAAGATCCATCATCCCAGCTTCGCCCACACACAGTTCAGCTTGCTCACCAGACCCCCAAGGGCTGGATCAAGGAAAAAAGCCTAAATGTATGTTGCCTGTGAGGCCTGAATGCCACTCTGACTTCTGGAAAAGCTTCTTGTGTGACCTTCATGAATGTATCTGGGGGACAGGGGAGTGCATGAATGCATGTGTATTAGGGCTGTGAATATCACCATTCAGTGGGACATGACATATTACTCACTGTGCTTTACCACCAGTATATCAGCAAAGCCTGGGATGGCATCTGCCAGCTTGCCCAGGAGAGCAAATGTGGCCAGGCTGCTTCTCATGGTAGTTGCTTTGCACAGCTGTAGAGGAGACAGAGAAGGAAAATGTTTCACTGATGAGGGCACAGTCCAAAGGCAGAAATGCACCCAAACCAGCAAGTTCTCAGTGATGCATAATTTTCCAGAATAGGATCTTTTCCAAATATAGGTCCTCTTCACCACTTAGGATAAACCACAGGAAAAGTATGAATACCACACTAAGTCTCCAAAATGTCTTTAAATTAATTCAAGGAATTGCTTGCTTGTTGTTCCTTTTCCTCTTTCTCCCCTCCAACTCTTACATGAGCAGATGAACCAGATTAATTTCTCACCATTTTAGCTACTTCCCATATTTTTTTTTGTACCCCATGGGACCACCATAAACTTAGGAACAGACAGTAAAAGCCCACAGCACAAGTTGGGAAAGCTCCTCATATAACTGAAACAGTAAAGTAGGAAAAGAAGTATCTGAGGAAATCACACAGCTTCATAAGAGTATCATGAAGCCATATGCCTGCAAAGCATCATGAGAACAATATAAAAATTCCATGGTAGACACTAACACTGCCAACATCACAGCAGGGGAAGGGGCATTAGGACATTCAGGGTCAGGTTGGATGGGGCTTTGGGCAACCTGGTCTAGTGGAAGGTGTCCCTGCCCATGCCAGAGGGGTTGGAACTAGATAATTTTTAAGGTCCCTTCCAACTCAAACTATTCGATGATTCTGTGATCCCACTGCTACCTCCCAGACTTGCAGGGCCACTCATACCCTGGCCTCTGAAAGACTGGAAGGAAGGGGAAGAGAACTCATCTTCACTGACCTCCTTCTGACTTTCATCCAAAATGCAGTATAAGTACTGTTCTGACTTCAGCTCCACAACAAGCCGCACCAGAACTAGGCAGAAGAAACAGGATCAGTAATACACACACAAGAGCACTCACAATCCATCTTCCAAGGGGTTTTAGCAGACCAGTGAGCAATGAGCTTAGAAATGAAATGAGCCCAGATGTGCTGAGAGAGCAGGGTTACAGCAGCATTCCCAACACTATTACTTCTGATAGCCTGGCTCAAACTCTCTGAGGCACCATTCCAGCAGTCCATGCATGGAAATGAGCTGCAAGTGAAAAAACTGAGCCTCAGGACAGCAAGTAAACATAAGGAATCAGGAAGGGAAGGGGCAAAAAACCTAGCTTAAAAGCATAAAAGATTATGGTAATTGAACAGACTAAGCTTCCTACTGTATGAAAATCAGCCTTTAAAGATGCATCCTTCCAGAGACGGTATCAGAACTGAAACTGCTGAGGATCCTTAGATTCACACTCAGAACTCCTTCAGCTGCTACTGTCCCTAAGGTAAGGGAAGTCTATCAGCCATTCCTCCCCACTGCAGTTATCCCACACACATTACCAGAAAGCAAGGCCCCGGTCACCAGAATGGTGCTGTTCACCTCCTCAGACCCAAGTAAGTGCTGTAATTCTTGGTTCACTAGAACTCTGTCAGCTCTGTGCCAATAAGAGGAATCAGCAATAAATTGTTTGCCAGGCAGTGGCAACACATCACCTGGGGTTTCCGTAACAAAATCACAAGTGAGTTGCCTGATGATGGCAGGCTACCTGTGCCTCCACCCACATACCAGCAGGCCAGTTGCAGTAAGCAAAGTTCCTCTTGCAGTACTTTTAGAACGGGCACCTGAATGTTAGGCAAACAAAATTTTGGCAATAGCCCCTTTACTGAGACACTGCATACATTTCTACACGGGATTTGGTAAGGCTGTCTTGGATGTAGCTTGCTGTCTTGGCATGACTCATTTGGAAAACCTACACTTTTGATTTGTATCCTAGGAAAGCATTCTAAAGAGAAATACCAGAGACTTTTGGGTTTATCACTTCTTGGTATATCCAAGGCAATACTAGACCTACTTCAGCTACAGAGCTACATATTTCAGCAGAAGCATATCTGAGATAGGTGATTTATAGATGGATTAATAGCCCTTTCTTGCCCCAAACTCTCAAAAACTTTAAAAGCTTTCAAGCCTTAGGTAACACTGACTTAAAATTGCTCTGTTATAGAGCATGCATCTCTCAACAGACTGGTAATATGACAGAAATACTTCTCCCCTTTCCAGCCCCATTTCAAGCAAGTGTCTGAAAACTAAAATCCCTCTGGAAGAAGTTTGTCATAGCTCCTTTTACCTTTCATGGCTGGACATGAAATGCATCATTGCACTGCTGGTATCTCTAGACTCAGCAGAGGTGCCCAAGGTTAACTGGACTGCAGAGATTCCTTTGTCAGTCCTGCAGATGTTTCCTTCAGTTTTCAAATGAGGGACTGCTTACAAAGAGGAATGTACAGCCTGCACAGCTAAATCACAAACACTCTCTGCTCCTGAGGAGAAAGCAGTAGAACCCATAGATTTCCATTTGCTTTGACAATTTGGTCAGGTCCAAAGCTGCCAAAGTTGAGGCACTGTTACCCATCTGATACTAAAATCATGACACACACAGAACCTGTGAGAGAAATGTTAAATATTTAAACATGCACACACACTCACTCGTTCCCCAATATTGGAGCAGACTGCTCATTTTGTATGGATATAAATGGTCTTCCCCACTGAAGCTGTGTCAAAGCTGAGCATCTCACTATAGGTATCAGGTAAGACAGATCAGATTTCCCCTTCACAAATTGCCAGTAATTGAGATGTGGCATTTGTCTCTCACCTTCAGCTAACAGGTTCAGGGCACTGCTGTCTTCCACAGAATGCAACATCCCTACAAGACAAACAATAGGTCATGGAACTCATTTCTGCTTCTGGTCACCAGTGCTGTAATTCCTTCCTGTTAAAAAGAGCTGAAATTCTTTTTCAGAACTCTTTTGTTTTCCCTGCTTCACATGACACCAGGCTGACTTTGTCAGACAAGGGCGGATACTCTCCAGGAGTATCGCAAAAGGTGCATCCATAAGCAGGACACAGGGACACGAGACACTCGGTTCTCCTGCAAACTTTTAATGTGCTTTATAGTTGAAGTCTACGGCTCCACCTATGTCAGGGAATATGTAACTGCTGCCACCACCACATCCCACTGTGTGTATACAGCATTATACATCTGAAACAACACCCTGGAACAACGGAAGTCAAAGCCCAGCTGTGAGTTTTGTCCTTTGTGTCCTCCATCCTTACCAGTTACTATGAACAGTCTTCTCCCTCCACTGTACTGAAAATCCTGAAACCAAATCTGAACACCAGGTTTAAATCATAGGGAAACTATTCCAACATTAAATTGAACCTAAAGGCAACACTTCACAAGTTAATTTTACGATGAGTGCATAGGATTGGATATATTAAAATAAACCACTGTCTCACTCCACTACACCCCAGCAGACAAGAAACTCTGCCTTCCAGCCCCTTCCAACCTATAGCATCAGGCATATGGTTCGGATCCCCACTTCTGCCACGCTAAATCACTTCTTTCAATATATCCAAACAAATATATCCACTTCCCCTCTGAAGACTCCATGATGTCTCAGAATTTTGACCAACTAAAGCAATATTGTGATAGGTGAAGAAATTACTTATTTCCTGCCTCATCTGCCCAATCCTCAGTAACTATAGAAAAGACTTGTATACAGCATTAGTGAACATTCAATATTATCTGCATGAAATTCAGGCTTATCTGAAATACTCCACCTCATACGTAACACTCCACATTTCACCTCTCTTAACCCTCCTTCTGCCTGTGCTTATTCCAATACTCTCTCTCCAAATGTATTTTCCTGAATTCAGTATTAATACTTCCTCCACAGGACTGCCCAAATTTTAGGAGGGTCCCTTTTACACTCTGGCACCAAATGATCCTTGCTTCATCCAAGCTGTATCGAAAATGTCATTGTTTGCAACCTCAAGCTTAGGCTGGGATTCCAACTGCTCTAGGAGTTACACCAAGTACAGTAAAACCCAAAGCTGTCCTCAAACCACCCAATCATAAAGAAAATTCTCTTCTCAGAGAATTACCAAGCAGACAAGAGCATTGAAATGCAAGCACAGCATCTCTGTCTTCTGGGGTATTTTGTGTTAGGGCCATAAAGTGTAGGGTTGAACTGAGCATACCCACCACTCTTTCCAGTTCTCTGAATGATTATGTGTGCACACAACAAAAAAAAAAAAAAAATTGCGCAATTAAAAGAAGTAAACCCACATGAAATTCAGTTTCTTACAAAGCTGCTTCCAAAACGTGCACAATACAATTTATGGGCAATCAACTGTTTGAACTATTCAGTGTGTCAAGGCAGCGATAGGGTCTTGCAAGTTACTTTTCCCCGAAGAACAAGAATTATCTGTGATGTGCAAATAAGATGGTGGAATTAAAGGAATCTGGTATATTTGCTCTTTGAAGGCACTCTTATTTCTACCCTCCACCTTTCCCTTCCCACCTTACTGTTCCCTCATTTGGACCATGATTTCTTCTCCATCAAGATTTTAGACGTTTCAAAGACATTTCCCAGCTATGCAAGTAGAAACCAGTAAGAGAGGTTCAAGATCGCAGAGACTTACCGGAAAGACACTTTCTGACATCCCACTGAACACTATTTTGCTATGAGGTTGACTCACCTCATAGGCAAAAGAAGCAGGTTTAGTTATACAGCAACGAGGATTTCTACAAATGTGAAGTGATGGTGTGAAAAAAACCCCACTACACAGATTTGTGTTTTGCACATTTGATATTAAATCTTGCAACACCTTTTTAAGCTCACACTTTGATTTCTCTATGAATCTTCATATAACTCCAGAGGCATGAGATCAGAATGGAGGGCATTCAGGGAAGAGTAAAATGCCAGGCACTCCCTGCCCTCCAGGACTTTACAGATACCTTTGGAAAATTGCAAGAGCTTTATGAACATGCCAATCCTGCACCTCGGGGAATGAATAAATTAATTAACCTATTCTAAATCAGTGACAGGCAATTTTCTACAGGGAGTAATTACACACTTAACAGAACAGTGGAAGTATGGAGGTAGGCACTTCAATACTCTTTTGCTCTTTTTTTTTGGCTTCAAATGTGGGGAAGCTTCACATGTATTCAACAAAAGGTAACTGCCTCCTCCCTGCTGCTGCACCAGGCCTCAGCAGAGCTCTTACCAAAGAGAGTTCCTATCAAATGCATGCACACCCTCTCATCTGGTGTCAGCAGCTGGACGACTGGCATCGCCTGCCAGGCCAGGGCATCCTGGAGACGGGACAGGACGTGCTTCTTGCGCACCAGCTACGGATCAAACACAGCAGCCCGTTAGGCCTTGGGCCCGAGCCCCGCGCTGCTCCCACCACCCTGAGGGGAAAAAGGGCCACCAGGGCCCGGATGCCGAGGCGACAGGGCTGGCCAAGGGCCACACAAGCCGGGCCCCGGCCCCAAACTGAGCGCAGGAGAGCGGCAGCCCAGCCGGAGGGGCGGGGCCCGCTGGATTGGGCTCCGCGGCCCAGCCGCACACGGGAAGGGTCGGGGGGGCAGGCGCTGCCCACCGAGGCGTTGCCCTCGCCCAGGGTCTCCACGGCGCAGGCGAGGCAGAGCGGCGGGCGGAGCGGCAGCGCCCAGCGCGGCCCGTGAGCGCTGCACGGCCCCGCCGCCATCGGCTGCTACCCGGCCTGCCTGCAGGCTCCGCCCCGCCCGGGGACGACGACTCCGCCCCGAGGCCGTCCCCGGCACCACCTCCCTTCCGGCGGCCGCAGCAGCGCTCCCGCCTCTTCCCTCACAGCGCGCTCGGGCCGAGAGGAGCGTCCGCGCCGCGGCCATGGTGAGTGGCGTGGGGCCTCGGCCTCCTCCTTCCCCTTCTCCTTGTCTTCCTCCTTCTTCTCCTATTCTTCTTTCTCCTCTTCATACCCCTCTTCTTCCGGAGGGCCTGGCGTAGAGGAAGGCCGCCTCCCGACTGCGCGGCGGGCAGCACGTGGAGGCCGTGCGGGCGGGCGGGGGTGCGGCCGGTTGCGGCGTAGGAGGCCCGGGGGCTGGCGGTCCTGGGGACACCTGGTAACGGGGGACTCCGTGTCTGGGGTCACCCCTGCGCGGTGCCGGGAGCCGGAGAGGCCGCGATTCTGCCAGCGCCGGTCGCTAACACCGCTTGTGACCTCGCTGCTGTGCCACTCCTCTGCTGATGTTAACGTTTAGAAGCTACTTGTGGTTTGCAGAAATAACCCTGATACGTGCTCTTCTGGGGATTTCTTCAAATTTTTTGTTAGTCTGTTAATTTGCACTGTTAATGTGCACTGAAGTGCTTCATTTTGTGTAGTTTGTGGTGTAAAACTCCTAAAGACTGTCCTGTAAGTGCACTGCTGCTGGTTGGGTGTAGATTGTGAGTAGATACACTCTTTACTTTGACGTAAAGCATATCTTTCTTACTTTTCCCCTTTACTTTGATATAAGAAGGATTCTTACTCTTTTAGGAGTAAAATGCAGTGGTGTTTCTTCTATATGTGCAGAGCAGATGAGACACGACTCCAGTAATCAGTATATATGGTGGACATGATGCCCGTGCAGTGTTGATCAGACCAAAGCCTCCTTTGCTCCCATTGTAATGTTCTTTACTTTTTCCTTTAGAGTGAGGCAGAAGTGAATCCCAAAGCTTACCCGCTGGCTGATGCACAGCTCACCAAAACACTGCTGGATCTTGTGCAGCAATCCTGCAACTATAAGCAGCTACGCAAGGGCGCCAATGAAGGTGAGACCTGTGTGTTGAAAAGCGTGCTACAACTCATAACAAGGATTTTGGGTAGAGACTGTCTTTTCTCTGTAGCTGTGAATCACTCGTTTTATAGAGATCTGGCTGTTGCAGGTGTGTGTCTCCTTTCTCCCCTTTCAAGCCTGCTTAAACAATATTCAGGGATAGAACTAAGCCTGCTTAAACAATATTCAGGGATAGAACTAAGCTGTAATCTTTTCAACGTTTATATGCAGTTCTGGTAGATTTCCAAATTGTGTTTCTGCTGCATAGTTGGTAATCATGCATGCTTCAGTGCTGTGGCACTGGGATTACCAGATGTCTAGTCAGTTCAGAATCATAAAAGATTTGGCTTTGAGGGTACCTCTAGTGCAACCTGCTCAGAGTGGCTCCCTTCACAGTTGCTTGGGGCTTCACCAAGTTAAACTTGTAAAAAACCCACAATCCCTAAGGCTAGAACTCAGTAATGTCTTAGAACCCATGTTCCATGCTCTAGATTTCCTTCCCAGTGATGCCACTTTCAACATCTCCTGAAGTTGTTTTACGTTAGATGTGCTTTCCAGAAACACCTAGACTGACTCTCCAGTTTCTTTTACAGCCACGAAAACACTGAACAGAGGGATAGCAGAGTTCATTGTGATGGCAGCAGATGCAGAGCCCTTGGAGATCATCCTGCACCTCCCTCTTCTCTGCGAGGACAAGAATGTACCTTACGTGTTTGTGCGCTCCAAGCAAGCCCTGGGCCGGGCATGTGGTGTTTCCCGGCCTGTCATCGCCTGCTCCATCACCATCAAGGAGGGATCACAGCTAAAGCCTCAGATCCAGTCTGTACAGCAAGCTATAGAAAGACTGTTGGTCTAAGCGCCCATGAGTGTAAATGTGTGTGAAATAGAAAAGTGCAAATTAGGGAAAGTTTAGCTTCAGTTGAGATGATAGTTTTGATATCAATGTTTCATTTCAAAATGCCACATCTTTGTTTAATAATGACTTAATTCTTAGTGTTTCTGCCTCCTATCCCCCCACTCTTCTATTATTCCACTGCAATACATTCATTCTTATTGTATTACTCCTTGAAAAGTGGCTGTACAACTGTGTTTCCTCTTTTATGCTTAAAAGAAAGACAGAAAAGTCCCCCCTTGTCTTCCTGTCTGCCTGCTCAGGGCTTTTTTAACCCACCCATCAGCTTTCTCTGTGTTGCAGTATTTCTGCTAAGCTTCAGCCTCCAGCAGGTGTGAGTAACTCTGCATTTCTGAACGGTTTAGGCTACTGAGGAAAAGGTTCCCTGTGTTCAGGCTGCTGGAGTCATTAAGTGATGGAGCAGCATAGGCCAGGTATAAGGCAGGCAGCAGCTACTGTGTAGCAGCAGATGGAGCCAAGATCAGCGCATGTAGCACAGCCCTTTTTCTTGAAACCAGACAAGAGACTTCTGTAAGAGATGCATGGGGAGCAGAAATGTTATGGCAGTACACAAGGAGAACTCTTAACTTGATTATTTTTAAACACTGACTTTTTAAGAAAAAATAAAAATGCTGCAAAGCTAAATGGAATTGTCATTCCCCTGGTGAAGCATTTGCAACTAACTGGAATGTTTCTGCTTGTAAAGAAAGCTAAACTGCTCAGAGGTAGTCTAAAGGCTATTGCAGTGCAGTAATTTATACTCCTTCAGTTTTCTTTGCATGGACTGTTACCACTGAGATTGGGCTTCCTAGGGAAGTTAAGTACAAAACATGGCAGAGCCTTGTCAGCCTGTTGTGGCTGACAAGTACCCTACGTCTGGTTGTTAATTATAAAAAATGTCATGCTTTTTAGCTACTGCACTGTAGTCACCTGACTGAAGAGGAAGCCTTTTAAGCCATGGCCAAGGAAACAGAGAACAAGTAATTTTTCAGATAAATTAATATGTGTCTCAAGAAGAGAATGCTGTATCATCTCATGTCCTGGAAAAGCGTGAAGCATCAACAGCAGTCTGGATTACTGGTGGTTTTATGGACCTAGCTTTAGTTAAATTCATATGGTATAATAAATCCACTTCTGCTCTGAGCAGAAAAGTTTAAACCCCTGTGTTGGAATATCAAACGTATTTTCTATTGCAGGACGCCAAAGCAAAATACTGTGGAAACACCATTAGGTGCAGTAGCAGAAGGGAAAATAAATTCTCCTGTAGTTTTTCCACAGAGGCACTAACTTCATAACTTTAGTAAGTACAGCCCAAGCAGATGAAGTCAGCTAATGAAAGACCGAAGACATCATATCTGTATATTTTTGTAAATGGCTGATACCAGTAATCCTTGCTGAGGTGAACCTGATACAAATACTTCAGAATCCTTTTATTTGTATGAGGTTTAGAAGGGCTCCTATTTCCTTTTACTGATGCCGATTGTTGAGCTAGTTGTGTTTAGAACTACAGCTTTGCCAAGGATTTGCCCTATTGTACCAAGACAGCTGATGTAAGAGAAAGCACACAAGGAGCAGAAATAAAGGATACTTGGAGCAAAATAGTCTCTTTTTCTGCTCTGAAGCACTCCCTCACCATCCCTCTTAAATTTCTGATTAATGTGATTGCCTGTTATTAAAAAGAACAAAAAGCCAGGAACCAGATCTAATAACCTAGAACAAACATGCCACAATCATCCAAAGCCTGGAACCTAGTGTGCCTGAGGGTTAGCAAGCCAAGAGAGATGGTAACAAGGGTATTTGCAGAATTCAATTCACAGTTATGGACAGGCTAGTCTCACTATTCCACTCGTCAAGCCTTGCTAAGACAAGCATTTACAGTAACTGCTTTGCCCAAGGGCAAAATAAATTGAGTGCTTAGACAAATCTGTATTAAAAAGAACTAATCCAAGCTGACTGGAACTATAACAGGTAATGTAGTTTCAGTACTGCAGAGCTCAATGCAGGCTAGCTGTTCTCTGCAGGAGCTGTGGAGGTGGAAGTGAGCAGCATGCTGGCACAGCTAGGACAGTGCCAGAAGGGTGGTCACAGCTGGCTCCAGTACGTGTGCCACGTTACAGACTGGTCACAGGATAGTTTGCAAGCCACACACAGGAATCTCTGAACACTAAAAACACTATGCAGACCAAAATGGACACCTCAGGTATCCCATGTTTGTGTCCCATAGAAAGAGTTTCGCTAAACAATTAGTAATTTCCTAAAGCAAAAGCAGCAACTGCTTATTGGTTTTAGTCATCTTGCACTGCAAGACATGTGGGGCATGCCAGGGATGGAAGTCTAAAACCCAAAAGACCCTGCTGCACCCTTCATAAGCATGACTAAAAAAGTAAAAATACTGTAACAAGGGCTTTCTCCGCAACTTGCTAATCTTCTATTTTTAAAGCACAAATTTGAGTACAGAAGCCTGCACAATGGTCTGACTCACTCACTTAGAGAGGTGGAAAAGCTCTGTGCCATGTCAGTAATTTAACTGGGATAAATGCTTGCAGCCTTCTGGGGAACACAATTTGTTTTCCATTTTTAAACCAGCTTTTGCTATTACCATTTAAAAATGGAAGACTTGTGTGTGCAGATTTGTTTAGTGCCAGCTTTTTGCCCAAGGGATTGGATACTGCTTCCAGTAATGATTTTTTTCTTTTAAGATCTGATAGTAATATTTGTAATGGTGATGGTGGAAAAGAACCCAATTTGATTACTAGTACTGACACTGGCTGTTTTGGAGAGTAATCCATATTTATACCCTCTGTTAGCACACAGACTCAACCTGCTGTTTAAATTCATGTGGTGCCATTAACATAGATCATTGTGTTTTCTTACACTGAAGTGAGTTTTGCTGTCATTATGATGCAGAGATGGCATAGTCAGTGTTGCAAAGGAAAAGGTCCAAAATAACTTTTATTAAGAAACCAGCAAGGCACAACTCTCCATGTGCAGTGGATGACCTGAGTTCCCAGAGATTTTAATTCTGCCTTTGGCTACTGTCAACAGAATCCAACTTTGCAGAGATGTTTCACAACTAAGAGTAAAAAGTTTCTTCATTGCTAGAGGGAGCAACATTTAGTTACCTTCTCTTTCATAGCAAGATTAAGCAGACACAGCGGCCGCCTAAGACAGTCAAAATTCTAAGCAGACAGAAGTAAACCAGGGCCTTCCTCTCCAGCTTAACGCTCATTAAAGTATTCAGTTAAAGCATCCAGGAGCTCCTGCTTCTTGCTTCCAACCCTCAACCCCAAAAACCTACATGCATCCTTCAGGACAGGTACGGTGAGCTTGCCTAGAGTGCCCTTCTGCACATGACTCAGCAGCTCATCTTTTGAGACTTCTACCTTAGGCCTCTTCTCAGTTTGCCCATCAGAAGCTAGAAAGATACATTTGAGATCACAAAGATGTAAAAAAAAAGAGAAAGACATCAATGGTTCTTATATATACACCATAGTTAATGGCCATTAGCCCATGATGTTTTAAGAGCCACATGCTCACAGACCTAGTTTCCATGTTTTCTTTTAAGAAACAGGTGTTACGATGTAAGTCATGCAGTATTTCATTTATGGAGTGATATTAACTGAAGTATGAAACTTTGTGTTCTGATGGAAACAAAACCCTCCAAATGAAACTTTTAAGGGATGGATTCTCATGGAGACACCTGAATGCAATGATTCCACAGGGAGCTCGGCTAACTGACACTCACTTTATGTAGTCTTTCATAGACTCCCGAATTACACATGGACATCAGCATTACTTAAACATTTAGCCCTAAAGATGCCCATCTTGGACCTGCTGAACAGCCCATGCATAAAAGCCTGCTCCCTCACCAACACAAACTGAAAGCATGAATGATTTTTACTCTTTTGTCATACGACAGAAAGTTGCTAAAATTATAGATACATATTCTGCAGTCATTTACCCACGTTACTTCCTATACTTCACTCTGCAGTTTGTCATTCCAGCAACTCTCCAACTGGATACCACGATATTCTCTACTCTCTAAGAATCAATACGGGATATAATACTTCATTGTGGAGATCAGCCAAGAGCTGCTGCACAAGCAGCTTCTTTAAACTATGAGACAAACTGAAAACACAGAAGCTTCTAAACAGAATACAGAGATGTTTTGTGTCTGCACCACCATTACTTACCTTGTTTTCGCTTTACAGCCTTCCCATCAGGATTGTAGTCCGGGGGATAAACCAGCTGCTTAAACTCATCCACCAGGTTGCCCAGCCTGTGGCTCATCTGTTCAGACTTTGGCACTGGCAAAAGATAAAGATATGCCCTCTCATAAATAGTGTGACCACAAGAAAGTCTAAACAAGACCATCTCTGTTGCCAGATGAACTATCAGCTCACCTGGTGGGAAAAATGCAATGTTCATTCTACAAAACCACTAGCGTATGGAACCACACAATACTTTATTTTGTAGGATCATGTTAAACATTGACCAAGAAGGGACTCAGAAAACATGAACCAGCCTAGGTATGCCAACTCTGCTCTGTATGGTTAAGTAACACCAGTTCATCAAGCGCTCAGCTGTCACTTTGGGGTCTACGACCACCAGAGAGATCCCCTGGGACTGAAGAACACATGCACAAAGGGGAAGGAACACATGTTAATGATTTTGGGGAAATTATTATCACATGTATGTTTTTTCTGGGAAAACCTGCATAAACAACTTTTTCTGTACTAGAGATGCACAATTTTGCTGGAGATATCCCGTCGTGCATACAGCACCTTAATAAAGAACAGCTGCTTCTTAAAGCTGCATAGGTGCTAAGGAATCTAACCATTTTTGAGTAGCATAGCCAGACACAACTGTGCTTCTGTAATAATTAGTCTGCAAGTGTCCTGCAAGCATGCAAAATGCAAGTATTTGTGTTAGGGTACTCCCAAATGAGAAATGTACAGCTCTTGGAAACACCAAGAGTTTGGACATCTAGAATGCTGTGTCCAGTTCTGGGCTCCCCAGTACAAGAGAGATATGGAACTCCTGGAATGGGTCCAGCAGAGGGCAACAAAGATAATTAAAGCACTGGAACATCTTCCTTATGAGGAAAGTCTGAAGGAACTGGGCCTGTTCAGCCTCCAGAAAAGATGACTGAGAGGGGAACCTCATCAATGCGTCTAAGTATCTGAAGGGAGGGTGTCAAGAGCATAGTGCCAGGCTCCTGGTGGTGCCAAGCAACGGGACAAGAGGGAATGGGCAGAAGCTGAAGCACAGGAAGAGCCATCTGAACATGAGGAAGAACTTTACTGGCCACGTGACTGAGCACTGAAACAGGTCGCCCAGAGTGGTTGTAGAGAATCCTTCACTGGAGAAATTCAAGAATTACTGGAACTAACCCTGTGCCATGTGCTGTAGGATGACCCTGCTTGAGCAGGGACATTGGATGAGATGACCCACTGAGGTCCCTTCCAACCTGACCTACTCTGTGATTATACAAGACACTTAAATATAATCTCTCCCAGTCACTAGGTGGCAGCATTGCCCCCAGCAGAATAATTATCTTGATTCTGTCCATTTATCACACTGAAATATTAATGAGAAACTTGAAGAGAGGAATTTCAGAGAAAACATTTGTCACCATAGAAAAAAGGTGATTCAATTTTAATTTTGGATGGTAAAGTGAGCAATTTTTTCTTTACCTTAGAAGTGACAGCAATAGAAAATAAGGTTTCAGTATTTCAGAATGGACACATCCAGAATCCTAAATAGTGGAATTGCACACAACTGAAATATTTCTTGTAAGACAGTTGGGTTTGTAGCAGCACGTATTTGTCACGAGTCCCCTGCCCTGCCTCCCTTCACACCCACCAATAGTTCTCACTTGTAAGATCCTCAGCTTGTTCTGGTTCCATCATATCCAGCGCCAAGGCCTCCAAATTCCTGAAGTGCTGCTGCAAAACTGGGTTCTCAAAGCTGTCAGCCCTGTCAAGAATCCCCCAAAATGTCAATGCATGCTGCCAAGAAGACAGACAAAACACTTAAGATCTACCACCAACTTATTTCAGAATAAAACTTCCCTCTTTCCCACACAACAATCCATCGCATCAGAACCACTTTTTCTCCTTTCAATTTACCTGCTGAAGCACTACCCTGTCATGTATCAACCACGTAAGAATGCTATGTGAGAGTAAGACAGCTGTATGAGGCAAAAGGAGATAGTGGCATTATACTTTAATAACAGTTATGGTGGCTTCCACACACCTAGGAAAAAAATCTCCCATGAAAGTACTTCATAACATTTATCCCAGCTATAATGAAAAAAAGAAAAAAAAAAAAAAGGCCTAACTCTTCTTTCTAAAGTGCTCTAATTTAAATGATCTGAGTCTGATCTGCAATAGAGTGGGAGAACCACAATAAAATGTGATACCTCTGCAACAAATGACAACAGCCCAGAGAACAAGAGCAATTCTACAAAGAACTCCAGAACGTACTACATAAAGCATTGTGGTGCCTGGGTATCCAGAATGATTAAGAATAAAGTTTGGACAAAGCTACTGTAAAGAGAAGCAATTTCTATCAAAATACATCAAAATCTCATCTCAGGGACAGCACAGCTGAACAACATGTGCAACACAGCAAGCAACTGTTGTGCTTTCTCCCCCATGCCACCCCCTGCACCCCATTTATCTCCATGTACCTGTATTTGAACCGCAGCTTCTGAATTATTTCCTTCATTTTGTCTACCTGCTGTCGGCTGGCTGGCACATTTTCTGTAAAATCAACTTTACGTTTGTCATCTGCATAGGGTAGAAAAATCATGTGGAAACCTATAGAGAAGAGAGCGAGGAAGACAGCAGTTACACAGAAGCATGGTCTCAAAATAATTTGGGAAAGACCAAGGTGGTTATTATCTAAGTCTCATGACTCCGAACTAACTACCTGTTTTGTTGTTAACAACAGCAATCCATAATACTTCCAAGTGCCTACAGCATGACACTCAATCCCAGTTTCAGTGTTTGTAACCAATATCACTAATGGCTTTGTGAAAGAGATTCAGACTAAATTCATAGCTAAGAGCTGGATACCAGTGACTTGCTTTTTATGCAGGACATCAACTAGTCCACCTTACCCACCTCTTAATGGGTATGTGTTCGAAAAAAATTTGTTTGAAAATCAAGTTATTGCCCATATTATTCTAAAATACTTTACTTTGTACACAAGCAGTGTTACTTCCCTACTTAACATTCTCCCAGATGATGTTTTTGCACTTAAAGAGGTGAGAAAATGCAAAATAGCAGAAGTCTGCTCCCTAATCATTCCCCAATCGGCTGATGTGGCATGACGATCACTATGTGAGATTATTTATTTAATAGTTTACCATGTATTCAAGCATACAACATAATCAGGAAAAGACATTCTGTGTAGTCTTCAAACAGAAGAAAAAGGCTTTTAATTTCTATATCAATTATTTGAATCTGCTAAAAAGAGATAGGAGGCAGGGAAAACACTGTAGCCAGGTCATACCTGAGCAACCACTGGTATTACTGTGGCAAAAATAGATTCAACATCAGATGCTTACTGATAAAACTGAAGAAAAGGAATGTTGGAAAGCATTTTCCCCAGTTTTAAGGGGGGTAGCACTAAAAATATTTTCCGTCACTACAGGACACCATTACACTGCCTACATCCAATCATGCAGGGAAAGGCAACATCTCTTCCCATACCTGGAGGGGCTATCTGCACTTGCTGCTCATCCAGCTCTTCCTCCTGGGGAACCAGGGCCACAAAGCGAGGAGGAAGGTTCCGGCGAGGGGTGTGTCTGCACAGCATCATCATCTCCCTCTCCAAGCACTTCATCAATAAGGCATTAAACAGCATTGTACTCCCTGCAAAGGGAAGAGTATGTTAGTCAGACTGATAGCTTTGCTCCATTGTTCTGGAATATAACTCTAGATATTACAATTTCAAAACCTGTGACTTCTTTGAAATGCTTGCATTATTGTGGAGGTAAAAAAGCAAATTTTGGAAGGGAGAACACTCAAAATGAACAATGCTAGTGAGTCTCTCCTGACCAGCAGTGAGAGTTCTGGTGAAAGAAGTGAAATCACTGCCAACTGAGCAATGGAATACTGTGACATTTTATCTCCAAAGTCTATTTCTGTTTGGTGGGACATCATAGCAGACTTCAGTACTCTTCCTGAGGCACACATTTGCCTCAGGTGTATTTCACCAGAAAGGTGAAATGGTGGTCAGAGGAAGACTGACATATAAGTGGTTGAGCCAGGAAACTGCGGTTAGAGAAGCAAGCATAAGGGCTCTTCTTTAGTCAGACACTGCAAAGCATTTGGTTGTAACTCAGCCCTCTTTATGCACTGCTCGACTGAGGAGGTAAAGGTTTTTTCTTTACTACTGAAGCTTGGGATATATTTCTAGATAAATAGACTTATGTATACACATAAAAAGGCAAAAATAAGCAGCTCTAAACATCCTCTCCTTCCCTCTTTATAAGCCTGTAAAGCACTATTAATTCAACTATACTTCCTCAGTATCATGTTTCCACTCCTAGCTGATATGGACTTAAAAACAGCAATTATGTCCACTGGTTTGGGGTTTAGGTTTTCCATTTTTTGTTGTTGCTTGCTTTTGTTTGGCTTCTTTTAGCCATCTGACTTCTTGTCAGGTACTAGGATTCTTCACTTTCATGAATGGCTAAAAAAAGTATTTGCAACTACATCTACATGGTTTAATTGGCTGCTTGTTTTGATAGATAAACATGAAGCACAATTGGCTCTTCTGCTATTGAAAAAAACAAGAAATATCTGCAGATAAGAGGGGCAATAACAGTTAATTCAGTTCTTCTTAACATTAGCATGTTTTTAAGTTAGACAAAGCTTTTACACCCAATGATCCCCACTCAAACACACAATGAGTCAGCTGGTTACACTAATGCAAGGTGGTAGATCTTCTCTTGCCGTCTTTGCTTACCTCTCACCAGGGACTCCTCAGGATAGATGAACTGGGAGGGCCTGATATGGTGGTGCTGTTTTAGCACTGAAAGTGGTTTGAAGCCAATGAGAAACAAACCTGGAGAATCAAACCGTTTTAATTCTTCTGTCTCCTCTTTCTCCAGCACAATCTGTCGGTTTCCGTATGTCTAAACCAGGGAAGAGCAGAAGATAGGGCTGCCAGCATAAAAAAAAAATGGGGGACCAGGAGGCAGGACAGGGCAGGAAGAGGATGCAATTGCTGCGTTCCACTACTGAAAAGAAGGTTATAGACAAGACAGTGTAAACCCTCATGAGCAGTGCATATCAAACTGGCAAATGACAAATTGTGACCATTATCCCAAGGGAAATTCTACCTGAACATTAGCAAAATGCATTTTTCTAAGAAAATGGCTAAGCCCTAATACAGAGAGACTGTCACATCTCATCTCTGGAGTTTTCAGAGCTGTCCCAAAAAAATCCTAAGCAACCTGATCTGGTTTTGTCAGTCTTGCTCTGGGCCAGGTTGGACCAGACTTTTTCAGAGGTCCTGTCCAATTGTAAACTTGCTTGAGCAGATGCATGTCAGCTACCTACTCCTGACAGAAACAGTGACTGAGAAGCAATGTTTCTCTAGCACCACTCATACATCACAAAATCAAAACCATATTATAGTCCAGCTGCTGAAGGTAGACATCAGGGCTTACTGCTCAGCTTTCTGTTTATCTCCTATACTTTATTTCAAGGAACTAATATCCACTATAAATAAACTCAATACTTCATTTTAAGACAACAACTTTAGGAGCTTTTAACATGGAAGAAGACACAAAGTGCACTTGTGATAGTATACCTAGCAACTACATAACCTGCTTTGAAATAAAGCTGTGCCTGATCAGAACATGACACTCAATTTACATCAGCCAAACTATCAAGCAGGAAGGCAAAACAAAGAAAAATATCTACAAAAAACGACAAAGGTAACGTGCCTTTTGTTTGGAAAACAGCTCCAACTCCCCTGTGATTCACACTTGTATATTTAACAAAATGGACCAAATCCACTCCAAACAAATCAAAAGTTGACAGTGGCAACGGCACAGGGTCACACAAGGTCAGGCTCTGACAACTTGGTTCTGCCTTACAGAAAGAAATGACCTGTGTTCCTGACAGCACTTCCACCAGCAGCTATGCCTTCCCATGACAGTCAGGCCATGGAAACAACCCACTCTCACCCCACAGAGCTCACAACATGACCAGGCTCTCCCCAGATGCATGTATGACCAGGCACATACAGATGCAAATATTTCTGTATCTCATCTTGAAAGTGCAATACAAATACAAGCAGCAAGAGAATTGGCATCTCCTTCACGCATGACAGAGACAGGAGAAAGCAGGCACATAATCAATATGTTACCTGAGCCCTTTTAGTGTCACTGGGCAGGAGCAAGCTGCCTGTTTTTCCACTAAACGTCCTTGTTTTGGTTTTAACTGGTTCATTCGTTTCCCGATAAAGCTTCACCGGATGTGGTTTATAAGCTTTTTGAATAAGGTTGTAAACACCAACAGAAAGTGCCACATCATTGCTCAGATGCAGATTTAGCCTGTGTAAAAAAGCAGATACAGACTTGAGATTCCTGAAAAATCACTACTGCAGAAGAAAATCACCTCCTCATGTAACTTATTTCCTCTGACCTTCTCCTGTTCTCCTCCCACAAAATCATATATATCTTTGGAAACATACTATCACCTGAGTCATAATCTCACTTGAATAAAAACATTCTTGCAACATCATCACTTCTGGTCATAAAAATTATCTAAACACAAGTAATTTACCATATTTCTTTGACTTTTTTTCACTGAAGGGCAGCTATGCTCAAACAAAGCACAGGATAAGGCCACATTTGGACACCCCAATTATGCTTATTGTAATGTCCATGAATTCTCATAGCTGTTTGTGCAGAAGGCAAAATTCACCCCCGCAAAAGTCCCACTAAGACAAACAATACCAAGATTTAAGAAAAAAACAGAAATCAGATGTTAGAGAAGAAATTAGAAGTAAAGGTTTAAAAATAGAGGTAATCTTCAAGTTATGAGAGCAGAACAGTGAGTAACTATGAATGCTACTTCCTCTCTTGTAAAAGGTATCACTGGTATGGGATTCTTCCTCCCCAGGTATTAGAAACCTTGAGGAACACTCCCAGAAAAAAAAATAAAACCGCGAGCAGGAACAAGAACGCCAGTGACAACAGCTCAGGTTGGGATACTTTATAAATACTTATTGGAAAAAAACACTAGGCCTTGAAGTTCATTCCCTTACTGTGCTTCCACATCATTCTGCCATGAACTCACTCCCTAAAAAAATAACTGCTATGGAGCATGTGGTTCCAAAAATACTTTCTATCTGCTTTGTCAAGATCCCTTTAATCTCTCTTAAGTATCTCTAATCTTTTAGAGGAGATTAGAAATATCAAGGCTGTGTGAATCCATGCCAAGTGCCTAGACAGACTGGCAACATATAACTATTTACTAACAGGCCAAAATGCCTACCATTCACATTCAAACAAATTTTTTTTAAGTTAATATTGGCAAGAAAATCCTAATTTCAATCAGATTTTACTATGAACTATTTGTTATGTTGCAGCTTTTTAGATAAGTACTTGGCAATTATGTAATTTTTTGACAAATGATCATTTCTGGCCAAGCTCAATACAGGAGATACACAGAGGAAAAAAAGGAGTCCACTCTGCTCTTCTCATCCACAGGTATGTTTGGAAACTACAGAAGAAACACCAATCTTGGACCAAAGAATTAAGATTGAAGAATGTAAACACTGATGCCTTTGAAGACCAATCATTCCAGAAGAGGAAAGTGAGATGCACTGTGAAAACTAGATCACGTGCCTCCACTGTATCCTAACTGATGTATCCTAACTAGGCACAAACCTGACTAAAGTCCGTTTCTTTGTCTCCTTTGCTCGTACTTTCTTCATGAGATGTTCCAGTTTCTCTGACTCCTTAGGTTGGATCCCAAGGTCCTCATCCTCTGCTACATTTATAATATCCCTGTAGAACAAAGAGATATCGAACCCTCCAGGCTTCTTCAAGTGCATCAAGTCCAAGATGATACCTAGAAACAATGGAAGAGATAGGAGCAGGATCAGAAACTGCTTTTTTCTTTCATCAGCATGTATCACAGCACTCTCAGAATTCTCTATCTACACAAATAATTTAAATAAGAATAAGCTTCAAATTCTCATCTGCACCAGATGTGAAATTTTCTAGGGAAAGGGGTGGTTCTAAGGAAAGAGGCAAAAGACATTTTTTAACTTCAGTCAAAACAATGCAGAATAGAAAATGTTTCCTCTCTAATTAAGAATCTGGACAGCATTGAGTATGAAATGGCTCTGATAAGTTCCTATAAAACATAATCTTACCGCAGGCACAGTGAGGAGTAATAAGTTCAGAAAATCCTCTTTCCTTTAGTTATAGGGGCTAATGGATTAAGGAAGCCTCACAGCTTCTAGATCCAGGACATCTGGTGAATTCCAAAAACACTGGTTACCTCAGCTACACAGTTGAACTAATGCTGTCTACTCTCTGAGCTCAGGCTGATGTCCTTCAGCTAATTCAAAATGGAGCCATTAATTTTCCTTTAACTTCGTGTTATTATTCCCTTCCTGGAAAATGGTACAATAATAAAAAAGAGTTTATTTTCTTGGCTCTCTCATGTCCCCATTAATCCTATCAAACTGGAAAGAGATCCAAGAAAATAAGTGCTAGATCCCAGAAAATAAGTACTGGATACCAGATCAGAAAACATATATTCTAATTTAGATTAGATACCAAATTTCTTGTTTAGAAACTTGCAGAAACATTCCTCAGTTCTGATGATTTTACATCTTTTTTCATCGCAAACTAGCAATGCAGTTAACGTCTGCAGCAAAGATACATCACGTTTATTCTGTCTAAAATTAAAAGGGAAAATAATGACCTGTGTCTCTCAGATCACCAGCTCTGGTCCTGGCCAGCTTGGCTTTAGCACTGTCATTGGCATGAGGGTCATCCTCGTTGGTGAAGAGCATGATCCTTTTGTGGCTCAGCCTGACTCGGACGTCACTGAAGAGATTTGAGCAGGCCCAGAGTGCTTCACCCAGGGAATAGTCAGCATTGTGGCCAAAGTTCTCCCGGAAAAGTGCTCGTCCTTCGTCTCCCCTGTATTGGTCCAGCTCTAGAACACGCTTCGCACCTGGAGGGGCACCAGCATTCACAGGCATTAGAAATACTGAAAAAAAGTCCCACGAGCTCTTTTAAGTATGGCACCGGGGGTCCCTTGCAGCTGACATCCAAGGAATATTCCCAAGAACCTCTGTGGCAGTGCCCTTCCAACAGCTGGCTGAGGAAACTGTCCAGCATGGCCTAACATCTGCAATATCACAAGCCAGCTACCACTGAACACACCTGCTAGGGCCAAGAGGACACGAAATGCCCTGGCACCAATGCGGGCTCTTCCTGTGGGGAAAGGAAACAGGCAGGGATCAAAGTATTGCAAACCCTCTATGCTGAATGCCAAGCACTCAGCAGCAAAGGCAGCAAACTGCACCTGCTGCAGAGGCACAGCAGACTGCTGCACCACCACAGAAAAGAGAGGAGCCTGAAATGTATCCTGCATCTCCACAGCATGCTGGGAAGGTGGAGAGCTCCTCCTCCTCCTTCTTCAACCCTCATGTCAGAAAGAATCCACCCAGAAGTAAGATGAAGCCCACAGATCACCACACAGAGCACTGCAACATTCAGGACACGTGTCCACAGCCTTACTGCAGCTCTGAGGATTACTCCAACCCAGCTGGGACTCCTTTCCCCACCTGTCTAACAGCAGGTTCTGTTCTCTCCCATTACTCTACAACAGGAGATAAGCTTTATTTTTCAGCCACTGCACTCTTCCTGTCCTTCACTTAAACCCTATAGCTCTTACAAAACCTCATTTGAAAATGTTTTTCTTTCCCTTTACTATATTGTTTTCATTTACTCATCTGTCCTTTAATTAATAGTGTAAATGTTGATAATTACATACTTCATAATAACCACCTATAGCATCTCTTCCTTCTCCAGATCACACTTGCTCTCCAGGGGCACCAAATATACAATTTGTTCCTTTTGAGCAACACCTACCTGTGCTGTTTTTATCAGCATGGCGAGGGTACTGCCTCCTTCATGGGAAAAAGGCCAAGCTGGGAAGGAGGAGGAAAATGGAAAAGCAAGACCTATAATGCACTGTCTGCCAGAAAAGAGAGAAGAACCTAAGGCAGTCCTGTTGGGTCTCCACTGTAATAAATTCTGAAAATAGGACAAGGTGCAATTCTTTCAGGAGAAGCCCCTGTGTTGTTAAACCTGCATCCCCCTTGTAAAGAAAATTAAACATCCCCAGAGATAAAGGCTGCTATTAAAAATTGTAGACAAAATTCTCCCAGAAAGCTCTCAACTGTCAGACAATCTATCACCACTAGCATGTATTCTTTGCACTCCTCCTACTGCCTTTCCAATTCAGCAACCAGCATTTGTTATCAAGCAGATGCTATGTAATCTTAAGAAAATGAAAGAGCGAAATTCAAGAATCACAGAACTTATTTTGAAAATAAGAGACGGAACACCCCAAAAAGGCTACCCTACTGAACCACCTGTTCTAGCTAACACTGCTTGAGCAGGAGGGCTGGACAAGATGACCTCCAAAAATCCCATCCAACCTCAGCCCTTTTGTGATATTCTCCATCAGCTGGAATCCGTGGTGCCTTACCATGGACACACACTTTTCTGATGGACATTCAAGAGCTCTGTTGAGATAATCTTAGGTTTAGGAGAGAGCAAGTAAAGCCACCACATTAAAATAGAATAAAAGACACAGAAAAGTGATCTGAACCAACTATAAGAGAAAAACCTAAGCTCTTACAAAGTTTCTAAGCTTTCAATTAAAATCTAAATCTATCCTCACCACCAACAGCGGATTTCAGTAACAAGAACTTATTTGACAGCTCTCTGATTTTAGAAAGATTAATTACTGACAATGCAACTACACCGATTTCCTTACTCCATCTTTTTACACAACCTTCATATCACTTTACCTGGATTGTCCAGCTCCTGGAGAACATAAATGTGCTTGAAATCTGCCGAATTTTTGTTGTATTCTGTACCATAGAACACAACACTTAACAGGTCCCTGTCACTGCTGATAATTTTGCTGGTATATACATTGCGGATGCACTGAAAAAAACGCACACATGTCAAAATTAGAAGAAAATCGCTTCCAGTAAAGGGTATGAAAGTCTTGCCTTTAGCCATTAGCAGTTCATCTATCCTTACCTGAATAGTCATGTCGAAAGGAGTCTCTGCGTCCCCGTCGGACTCGAACATGGCCTTGGAGGCATCCACCAAGAAGATGAGGCTGTCCCGGCCGGAAAACTTGTGGCCCGCTACGGAACGGGAGGAAGTAGTTTTAGCAGCGGCCCCCTCCGCCCGTGGAGCCCCGAGAGCAGGCAGCGGGCCCCGAGCTGCTCTCGGTGAGGGGGTGGGGGGACCTTACCGACCGCCTCAGCCCCTTCTTCCTCTTCCTGCTGCTGCTCTTCCTCCTCCTCCTCCAACCCCTCGCCCCGGTAGAACGACCCCCAGCCCGCCATGACTCGCGAGGCACCGCCGCCGGAGAGGCTCGGGAGGCTCGCGCCACACGCAACGCTCGCGGCGGACGACCCCGCTCAAGCTCAGCCAACGGCCGCTCCTCCGATCGCCCCGCCCCCGTAACTACGCTGACCAATAGCGAGAGCGGGAATGCGCCGGGCCCCGCCCCACACGGGGAAGCCGCCCCACCCCTCCACGCCGATTGGCTGCAGTGGGGCAGCGAAGGGAGGGAGACCCTCACGCGCTGCGCAAGGCTCCGAGTCTCAGCCAATGACAGGGGGACATGTCCGTCCCCGCCCCCTGACTGTAGCTCCGCCCCCTGGCGCCGTCGCGTAGTGACGGGACGGCCCGGCTGGCGCGGGGCGGCCGCGCATGCGCCCGGGCAGCGTCGCCCCTTCCTCCCTGTCTGTCACCTCACGGCTGGTGCCGCTGCGCCGGGGACCGGCACCGGGGCCGTCCTTTCCTCCCCATCCCCTCCGTTTCCCGGAGGGAAGGGCCCTTCAACCTTGTCTGCAAGGGCTCCGGCGGCCGCGCCCGCGCCCCCATGGAGGAGCCGCTGGCGCTGCACCCCGTGAAGCTCTATGTGTACGACCTGTCCAAGGGCATGGCCCGGCGCCTCAGCCCCCTCATGCTGGGTAAGAGCACGGCGGGGGCACCGGGGCCGCCCCGGCCACCGCCTCCCGGGGACTCGCGTTCCGCCACCGACCGCCGCGACCAGGCTTTGCCGCACCGGGAAACGGGGCCGAAGTCGCCGCCTCCTGCCCCGGGAGTGGCGATCCCCGCCCGGTATCGTTCTCCTGAGGGAGCGGCCCGCCGGGGAAGGCTCGCTGAGGGCGCACCGAGCGGCAGCGGTGTCCGGCAGGCGCAGCACGGCTTGGGATGTGCGGGGCTGGCCCGGGTGCCCGATGCGTGGGAGGACGGCGGGGTTTGGCTGCAGGATTCCCGTCCCCGCTGTCTTCGGGACGAGCTTTGTCAGTGCGGCAGATCCAGCTGCTCTGGGTCCGACCTCTTCTCTCCTATCCGTCCGTTGCCGCTGCGCGGGTGGTATTTACTAACGGCAGATTGAAAGTGTTCCTTGGCCCCTGAAGGGAGGGACAGCTCTGCTCCCGGTGGCCCCTGAAGTGAGGGACAGCTCAGCTCCCGACTCTCCGGCTGCTGTGGCGCCGCGGCAGGAAGAGTGAGCTGAAGAAAGGCGCCTGCTGTTTACAAGGTTATTGAGTTCGAACGGCTCCATGTTGTGGCGAGGCCGGGCTGGGCTGGTGATGTACAGCCATCCGCCCTCTCCTTCGGAGAGTTTGTAGGAGTCTACTGTATGTCTCGTCGAGACTGTGTGCGTTTCCGACCGAACCTGAAACTTGGGATGGAAAGGAAACAGGTTTTGCGTAAAGTTTTAGAAGCATGAATTAGGAATGCAACAAGAGAGTGTTTTACACCTGTTACGAGTAGGTTCTGGCCCGTGTCAGACCAGCAGTCTGTGTGGGATGAGACTTCTCAACAGGCTCAGTGTCTGAACAGATGGCTCTGTGTAATCTTGTTTTACAGTTTGTTGGCATTCACTTTGCTCATCTGCCCTATGAGGAGATTCTGTGATTTCCTGTGAGCTTAAAATGAAAGTCCAGACAATTCTTAGCGTGAGGTTTCATGCAGTTCAGCAATAGGTTTGCAAAGTTGAGAAGAAAGCAGTACAGAGATCATGTGCGTTGTGCTCTGTTAGCCAGACAATGGCAATCACTTTGGGAGATGTGTGTTTCCTGCACTGGATAACCTCAAAACTTACTATGTGGTCAGAGTTGCTTCTATTGTAGCCCTTAGGGAAGTAACTTTTCACCTATTAGGTGAAATAGCCATGTTTTGTCATGTAATAAGAGTTATAAATCTTGAGATTACATGGGTGCATGATTTACCTGTGTTTGAGCTGAGTAGAATTTAACCACTCTTATTTCACAGTGTCGGTCCAAGCAAAGACTTTAATAGAGATAGGTTGCCGCTATAATTATCTCCATGCCAGTCTTCACATAGATCAAGCAAAGGCTTGTTAGCTCCCTTCTTGCCTACAAAGTCAGTCTTGGGATCTTGTAGCTTTCTGAATTTCCACATAAAAACACATAGCGCATGGCTTCGTTTTTGGTGCTTTCTAGTCTATTCAAACAACAACGTGAAAACTTTGTGCTTGTGATGCAGTTTGGTCATAAATTTCTGGGAGTCTGAGCAGTGAAAAGGAAAGCTTAAAAACCTGAAGGCTTCTGGGTAGTAGGGGAAGTGCTACTCTCTAGTACTGCCTGGTAACTGAGTTCAGATGTGTTCGTGGAATGCAGCCAACTAGGCCCGCGTGGTCACAGTGACAATGCAGACTGCAGAATATTTGAGATTGTGTGGATCCAGTGACCTGATTGTCAATAAAACAAATCATTCTTTCTTTCTTCTTTCCTTCCTTCCTTCAAGTTGTGTCTTCCGTGCATTCACACTCAGCTCTGTTCCAGATGATTTTGGAAACCTCCCCAAGAGCCAAGTGATCGAGAGAATACTCCTCTTACCTCATGTATAGACCTTTTTTTCCTTGAAGAACAACAAAAAACATCTTGCTATTGCTCTGTATATCAACTTTCAGATGGTCAATAGCAGTTTCTTCCTTGGTGATGTTCATAAACTGTAGCGCATCAGGGAAAGTAATAGAAATTAAAGAGGAAGGCATTTCATAAAGGATTTACATTTGGCATCTCTACTTTTGGTATTCTTTTCATCAATGCCAAGTTTGAAACAATGTTCCTGCTTTGAGTGATAATTCTGTAGCATTGCCTATATTGAAATTCATGTGTTTTAGAGAAAAAAAAAAAAAAATACTGTAATTGATGGTGCTAAAATTGATTTCTGTCAAGTTTGAAAACAGCAGCTCAGGTCCTCTTGCCAGAGGGGGATGAATCCTGTCTTATGGGACTGGTTGCTGTGAGAGCATCACTGTACTCTGTCTTCTGTGTTGTTAATAGGATCCAGAGGTATTGTGGACTATGTCAGCACAGCCTTCAAGGATCAGCTCTCACTAATAAATGTTATACTGACTTTTTCAGTATCAGTTCTCTCTGTTGTGGTTGAATGATGAATCTGGAAGGAAGAGATGTTTAGCACAGTTCACAGCAGGCTTTAGAGTGACTTAGCCTTGTCCCTTAGGCAGTCTGTTTTTCTTGGCAAGTTTACTCTTTTTCTACCCAGACTGCTTATATTCTTCTTACTTTTCTGTAAGTTTCCTGTAATTTTTCAGTGAATATTTCTATTCTGAAGTATACACGACCAAAAATTGTAGTTCAGTTGCCTTTGGTATCAGAAGCAGCACATGTAATTTTTATATTGCTCTCCATGCATTTTTCAGTAGCTACTGTTAGTCCTCTCTCCCCCACTCTCAGTCTGTGACTACATTTGTCTGTTCAACTACATGATCTAATAACTAGAAATGTTAACTTGACTGCAGTAAGATTTCTGTTGTTGAGACAGAAAACATAGTCCACGTGATTCTGTGGAGGGTAAAGAGGAAAAGAGGATAGTTCAGCTTGCAGTGCTGATTTTGAAATAGATGTCCAAAGGCAGAGAAGTCATTATGGAATATTTAAATCCTATTGCATCATAGGCTTAAAGAAAAATGTCTTGCAGCTCTCCAAGTTCTCCTGTCCTGTAACTGAGGATATTGCTTTTGTGACTCACAGAATGAGCTGGGAGCTTGGTTAACCACAGCAGCTTTGGCTCAGTATAGTATAAACTAACATCGAGTGGACTGGGAATACATTTTGGTTGAAATTTTTAAGTGGTGCATTCAGCTGTAGGGACTTAACAGCCCAGAGGGAATTGGAGCGAAAGGTAACTGCTGAAAGGAGGTGCCTTCTGCTTGGTTCCATTTTCCCAGGCCAGCACATTTCTCTTCTTCTCCATCTGTTCTGAACAGTTTTGAAATGCTTCAACATGATATTCTATCAGCTTTGTTCCCAGCATTTGCTAGGGATTTCATGAAAATCGCCTGCATTACCCTCCCCCAGTGTAGCCTACTTTTGGGTCTCTCTAGGCATCTCAAGGAGAAGGGAATTGAAGCAGGCTCCTCCCTCTGTTAGGTTTTGCTTTCGTTGAGCACCCTGGGTAGCACATCAGAGAAAGTGCTTGACTAAGTGCTTGCCTAATTAGAGTAATTTTCAATTCAAAAAAGGCAGGAATCTTAAGGGATTGTCCTAGGGAAATTACAACAATATGTAAAGCAATGCACTGCTAGAAATATCCATGCTGGTTGACCAAATTGTATTACTTCCGATTCCACAGGAGACCAGTTCACTACTTTTTTTTTAGAGTCTTTTGTGGTCTTCTGGGGCTTGCATACCCATTGCAGAGCACAGATATATTGTTAAAGATACTGAGCTTCCTATTACTTCTTTATAGCTCAAAAGCAGGCATAGATCTTGCACTGAGGGCTGCATGACCTAAACTCCAAATGGGGTAAACTAAGTGCCAATCTGCACAGACAGTTCCTTCCCTCATGTCTCAGAACACTTCTGCCCTTCAGTATAATAATTTGGATTAATATACAAATGCCACTTTCATTTGATATTTAAAATGTGTGGGGAATAATCAACATTGTTTGGCCCTCAAGATTAATAAATTACTGTGATGGTAAAGAAGAGTGGTGAACACCTAATCTCCCTTGTGCTTGGTCTTCCAGATAAATCCAAGCATGGAAGTAATCCCATTTGATTGTATTCTAAAATTGTATGGGCGTGCTTCTTCTTTCAAAATACCCCTGTATCCAAACAATTACAGTCTCCTGAATTGATTTTACAAGAAACTAATCTAACTATTTCATTCTCCATGTTCCTCTGACTAGGCTGAGGGTCCTGGAATTGTTTATGTTCTATTTTTCTCATAGATTTCTGGCTCATGTAAACACCATGAAAATATTTGAGCTATGAATGTTATAAAGAAAATAAAACAGCAAATATAAAAACTTGTTTACTTGCCAGATACTCTTGTTTACTTGCCAATACTCTGCCTTATTGAAACAAGTTGAATCTTTGAGATGCTCAAGCACACAGATTTATGCTGAACTGGCATCTCCCCCCAGGTTCTAGTGAGTATTTTCAGGGAAGAGCCACAGAAGCACATCAGCAAGGGAAAAATAAAAAAAATTTAAAAGTACATAAACAAACTATCCCCAAACACAAACACCAAAAGACATAGTGATCATGTTTCCAAAGACTGATAGGCTATCTCCCTAAACTCTCACAAATATGACACAGTAGCATTTCATGTCCATGTTCATGGTCTGTGACAAAAACAAGGTACCTTGACTTGCAATAGCTTGGAATGGATGCAGATCAAACTAAGCTGATTTGCTTCACATTTATTTCAGGCTGAGCTGGCACATAGGCAATTTCTGTGGGAGAGCTGATAACCTGGCCATGTGCAGTAAATGTTGTGTGATTAAGTGTGTACATGTAAATTTGCACCAACCTTTCCTGTTCAACAGCCCCCTGACCCTTGAAATATTTAAATGCATTAGCATCTTGCTGTTTCCCTGTTTTACCTGGATAACAGAATCACAGAATAGCTACGATTTGAAGGGACTGCAGTGGGCTATCTAGTCCAGCCTCCCTGCTCAAGCAGAGTCATCATAGAGTACATTGCACAGGATTGTGTCCAGATGGTTCTAGAATATCTCCAGTGAGAGAAATGCCACAACCTCTCTGGGCAATGTGTTCCGGTGTGTCATCACCTGTACAGTAAAGAAGTTCTTCCTCATGTTCAGATGGCTCTTCCTGTGCATCAGTTTCTGCCCGTTGCCTCTTGTCCCATTGCTTGGCACTGCTGAGAAGAGCCTGGATCCATCCTCTTGATACCCTCCCTTCACATACAGTAAGTGCCCAAAAGAGCATCATCCCATCAGGACATTCCTGTTCTGTATTATGAACATGTGCATCCTTTAGATTAGCTTTACTGTAGGTATTGAGTGAAGGGTAAGGCCTGCAGTTTAGGTCTGCAAAGGCTTTTGCAGTTCCAGTGGAAATTACTGGAGAATCAGACTTCTCTGTATAGTAATAGACAGCCTCAGGTTATGAGTAAATGGCTTGGTTTTGATGGCAGTACCAGCATACACCTCTACCCACAGTGCAGTGACCACAGGAGTTTGGAGTGTAGTGGCAAGGAGTGGAAGAACAGGAAACACGATGATACCTGCCAGTATCCTGAACAGTGTTTGCAATCCCTTCTTCCAGTCCACTCAATTGACTATGGGATGTAAGCTCTATTGCACTGTAGGAATATTTGGGGAGGTTCATGGCAAGCTTGAGCTTCTGGTTTTTAAGCTGGACAGTGCTGCCAGAAGCACCTTTATTGGAAAGTGTTGCTGCAAGGCCCAAATACAACTTGTGCCTTAGCACTCACAGCAATGCTGTAGCCTTGCTTGGTCATGCTGTTGGGGCTGTTGTGTGTATCAAGCCTTCAGGGACTCTGGGCAACATATTTTGTGTATAGTGGGCAATGTCGAGCAGAAGGAAAGATATAACTCCTTAGTGTAGGCTGTCCTGATTGCTCTGCATGAGCTTATCAGGGGTGGCAGTTGTGGTGAGCTGTCACATGTTCTGTGCAGTCTGAGTCTGGGAGAAAGGGCAAGGAGAGTCATAGAGGAGGATCCTCATCAGAGGCAAAACATCAGGAGGAAGATGGTTGTGTCCATGAAGGTTTGTACATAACCTCTTACTTGACAGACAAGCAACATTGAGATTCTTGATGAGCAGCAGGAAAGAGAGCTGTCTGAATTCCTCAGAAACTGGTGGCTGTTGATTTGTTCTTCTGTGGCTCAATATGAGTTGAAATGACAACAGCCAGCTTTGAAGCCTGGGGTATTGCAGCAGCTTACCAAAAGTTCTCAGGATTTCTCTGGGTGATGCATGTGTGGCCAGTAATGGCAGGTTTCTTAGTCATGGGATTCTCCAGTGTTGTCATTGGAGACACTTGCACTGCCTCTGACCAAGCACAGTCCACCAGTGGAAGAAAGGGATTTTATTCTGTCTGCAGCAGGCTGGAGAGCTACCACAGATGCCTTATTGTCAGTAGTGCTGTAGATCTGGTGTGTTTTTTCCGCAATGCCAGCTTGGTTAATGACTTTCAGGAGCCAAGGAAAAATAGTGGGTCTGCAGCTTCATTAAGATTTTCAAATCAGTGTTGGCACAAACTGACTGATCTGAGCAGCCTCCGACAGACCTGCCTTGTGAAGATAGGCAGCTGCACTTGCCAAAAGCTGTTCTGTTATTGCCCTGGCAGTTGCTGCCTGTGGACTACTACAGACTTCACGTGTAGCAGTAAAGATTGGACTGCAGTCCAAAGCAAAGTCCAATTTGTAAATTCTGCTTGGGTTTTGTTCATACAATCAGACGATTACTTTGGTGAAAAGGGATTTCTGAAAGTCCTGCTCAAGGTAGAGCCAACAAGAGCAAATTCTTCAGGGCCCTGGATAGCAGAGTTCTGAGTATCTTCAAGGATTGAAATCCCATATGCTTTTTGGACTCATGCCCCAGTGTTTGACCACCCTCATGATAAATGTTTTCCCTGCTTCCTACGGAATAGTGAATTTCCCATTTTCCAGCTAGCACCTGTTGCCTTTCACTGTGCGTATCAAAGTAGAGCAAGGGTCCACTTTCATCTGTACCTGTTGGGTACTTATAGACAGGAATACAGACTTTTGGCCTTGTCTTCTTGAGGATGAACACACCAGTTTTCTCAGCTCCTCTTCAGTTCAGTAACTGCTCCGATCTGGTATGTCAGTGCCTTTTGTACTGTGGGGATCCAAAAGTGGACACAGCACTCCAGATGTGGTCTCACAAGTGTCAAATGGGGACAGTCGCTTCCCTTGGGCTGCTGGCTGCAACCTTGCTAGAGTAGCCCATTGTGTAGCCTTTGCTGCAACGATCTTTTTAGGTAGGTGTTGCAATTGCACGAGCAGGTCCTGGCAGCACCTGTGACGTTGTCAACATCTGCTATAACTCTTTAACCTGCATACAGAATCTAAGTACAAAGTGGCAACTCTCTGGAAAGCCTTTCATTATTGTTTGCTGCAGGTGTGTGAAAATAAATACTAAGATGTTCTCTGTCAATTTAGCATCCAAAGAACAGGCACAATTCTAATATGTGCTGCCTTTGAAATGGTTTGTTTCTCTGGTCTGAAGGATAAAGTTCAAGTTTCTAGTGACAAAGTTATTTATTGTGAGCAAATGTGAAATAATTTGTTAATAGATACACAGAACACTGACTGTGCAAAGCCAAAGGGTGGAGCCAGCCAGAGGCCAGTGCTACGTGTGGTGCTGAGCCTGCAGGACCACTGGGTGGTGGCAGCTCTAGAGCGTGAGGTGAAACCTCTCCTGGGGAGCGTGTGGAACAAGGGCCAAAGGATCGAGAAGCACAACAGTGGGACAAGCTAAAGGGCCAGCAGATGCTTCTAAGATACTGCAATACACTGTTCTGTTGCTGTCATTATTGCCACTCTCTTATGGCCTTCATCCTACTCCAAGCCTACATTTCTGTGCGATGGGTTGACAGGGAATATGATTGCTGCCTGGCTGTGATCCATGGGAGTGACAGATTAGTCCACCTGCTTCAAAACTACATGCCCTCACTTCAGCTGATGTCTCTATTGTCACAACAGCCTTTTCCCCGCCTCTGCTCTTACATGACCCTCATCTGAAGCAGGTACCTATTTTGCTTCAGACTTGAGTGGAAAAAATGTGTTAGTGATTGTTTTTTCTTGTGGCAGAGGAGTACTCAGTCTACTTCTTGGGTTCAAGAGAATACCAAATGTTGGTATACACACAGTTATTCTGTTCTAAATCTGCTTGTTGGGGGTTGTGCACCTTGTTCAGGAAGTAAAGTTATAGCACATCTTTCACAGCATCCACCGGCTGCCTACAAGTTCCCAAAGGGAGGGTACCATGGACCTTGCCTTTAGATTATGATAGATAAAATAATTGAGCCTAGAGCAGTAAAAGTGACCTTTTAGAAAGAGGTTTAATCTTGAGATTCTACTATGAACAACAGTGAGTTTAGGTCTCCTGCTTCTAGGGAACTGGAAGCACATTTTAAGAGGGATCTTTTCTCTAAGACACAATTATATTATCAGTGTAGTGGTGCCTGAAGCAAGTCTTTGCTGCTGTGTTCTGCAAAACACATCATTTTATAACTTGTATAAATTTCAACCGTGTACTTTTCTACCTCAGTTCCCACTTAAACTAATTTTTAAGGGCAGGGGGAGGGAGGGAAAGGAGGAAACCATGGAACAGATTATAGAGGCTACCACAACTGGTCATATGTTCAAGTCAGACCTCTCATCAGTTACTGAAAAAGAGAACTGAGTACACTCTGCTGGCCAGTTGCCTGCAGTTATGAAATCTGTCAAATTCAACTCTTCTGTTCCTGATTAAAAAATCTAATTTTAGGAAGATGTTCTGTTTCTTGATCTGTAGAAAAACACCGAAGGAAGGTAAGCGCTAGCAGGACAGGATGGCATTGCCACCTCTGCCTGCCAGAAGGGAAGAAGTACAACAGTAGTGTGGATGGAGTAGTTAATTTGAAAGACATTCTGGATTTTTTATAGGCAACTCTGGATTAAATCTTTGGTGTTGCTGTCATGGTGAAATAATAAGCATGGTTCCTAAGTGATTGACAGAAAGTAGGCTGAAATCTGGAAAATACATTGCTAATAATTCTTCTTTTCTCTGCATACAGGGAAACAGCTGGATGGCATCTGGTAAGTGACTAGATTTAAATGGCATAATGTGTGTAAAACACTAGTGTAGGAAGTATTTTCAATATGCAGTTATATATGCTTCAGATCTTAAGAACATTTTGTTGTGGAAGAGAGACCAAGGCACTTTTTGTTCCTGAATACAGATTGGCAGTAAGATGATGTACAGTCAGGTACTAGTTAAACCACTCTGTTCAAAGCTCAGTGGACTCCATGGAAAAGCATGTTTTTAGTAGTTGTTGTGGTTTTGTGCACTTGTGCACTTTTGCAAGGGTATGATGGTGTCCTTGTCCCAAGCACTTTGTCTTATAATTCCAGGCATGACTAAACATGAGAGTAAAAGATTAAGTAGGAAGAAAGTATTACAGGATGAAGTCTTCTGGCATATAAGAGCAGTATCTACATGCAGTTACAAAACACCCCCCAGTTTGCTATAATTCATACCAAGAATTTTGATACCACATGAAGAGGGCTTGTTCGGGTTTTTTAAAATGCAAGAAAACCCCTAAACCCTTGTCCATCCATTTTCCTCTCTACTGATCTATCTCCAGTGCTTGTCTGACCACCTTCTCAGCCAGTGAGAAGTCTCTGTCAGTGTGGTAGCAGGGCTAGTTCTGTCTCTGAGGGCTGACCTCATGCTCAGCCCGTTAGCTGAGAGAGGCTCATGCCTGGGCTCTTAGCTAAACCTGTTCTTTCCTAACTGCTTGCAGAATTACAGTAGCCTTGGTAGTCATTGCTTTCATATTCATTCATGTCCCAGCAGATCCTGTTCCCACTCACAGAAACACATTGACCTTTTCTTTCAATTATTCCCTTCATTATGTCCTTGAGCTCATAAATTTATCAGTGATTTATTTGCTAGGATATTTACTTTTTTCCTTTATTTCAACTTTTTTTTTTTTCTCTGTGGCAGGCACACCTCCATAATAGTCCATAAGGATGAATTCTTCTATGGCAGCGGAGGAATCTCCAGCTGTGCACCTGTAAGTTAAACTTAATCTTCTGATCATTTTTTCTAGGATTACCTGATCAGAATTGCTTGTGTTACTGTCTTTTAGAAAAGCAGCAAAAGAATTCTAAATTCAGAGAGATGCTGAAGCCAGCTGCCTGTCATGGTTTCCCAGGGTACTGAGGGTTAGGGAGCATGGAGAGTGGGTTTAAGCCCAACTCAGTACAAGTTGGGGGTTGCTTCTTCTGGTAGAGTCTTATCTATGCAGAACACCTTTTGCAACTGCTTTGCCAGAATGACACCTTGTCCAATTCTATATCATTGAGTTTTACATGCAGACTTTTTTTAAGAGTGGAAAAAACCCCAAACCATGATGTTTCCTGAGACCTTTCTCTTCTTAGGAATGGATGGGTCATGCTTCTAAAGCAGAATTTTGCCATATCTTAGAGCTTTCAGCCCAAAGCGCCAAATTTACCAGCTGAAATGGAAGTTGCATGTTCCTTCTCATTCTTTTGTGTGCAGAACAAGGGAGGCCAGCAGGGCTTTTTGCTTGACAAACATACCTAAAGTTCCTTCTTTTGTGCCTGGACAAACCAGGATAGCTTTATTCAGTAGAGTCCTCCGAAAGAGTTCAGCTTGATCATTTGACATTATCTTCTGGCTGTTCATTTTTACAGGGAGGGACGCTTCTGGGCCCTCCAGACACAGTTGTTGACCTGGGGAACACTGAAGTCACTGAAGAAATTTTTCTGGAATACCTTTCCTCTTTAGGGGAATCTATGTTCCGGTAAGTAGCAGCTTGTACTGGAAAACGTGTATACCAAAAAGGTGCAGAATGGAGGAAGGTACTATGAAACCAATCCAGCTGACAGAGCTTCTGTCTGCTTGCTCTGTCATTTGGTACTCTTCAAATACGGACTGGAACTGATGCACCAATACACACAAGTAGCTACCTTCTAGGCTGGGAAAGCAGTCTTCTGGGAAGTCTTTCACACTGTTTTTTGTAAAATTGAATAATGCCTGAAATGCTTTTGAGAGAATCACCAGGGAAAATGAAACCTCTCAATAAATAGCAGTTTGCCCCATGAGTCATAGGTAGTCACTGTAGTAAAGCTGCCAACTTTCACATGAGTAGAAGCAAGGTCTAGACTGTTAGAGTCTACTCTGCTTCTCACAAGAATAGGAAACCACAACATTTAGTGTTCTGGCTGCCTTTCAGAGTCAATAATTCCTGTGATTTCTCGTTTCTGCTACTGTGGTTTTAATTGAAGAAACCTGACCTCACCTATTCTCCCAGAAATGGTTGTCCTAAAGTCAGGGATGCGGAGAGATGTCATTTTCCACCCTAATTCAATTGACTTTGAGAGTGAATTGATGCCTGTATTTTGCCTGTTTGCTGTAGAATTCTTTGGGGTGAGGGGAGGAAGTGCTCATATGGAGATGTTCTTCATTAAGGGTATAAGTATTTCTGCTTGTAACATTTATTGCTAAATCTGTGTTTTTATGTTTCAATTTCTTTTCTGTGGCACAGAGGAGAGTCTTATAACCTCTTTGAACATAACTGCAACACCTTCAGTAATGAAGTGGCACAGTTTCTGACAGGAAAAAAAATCCCTTCCTACATCACTGACCTTCCATCTGAAGTTCTTGCCACGTGAGTATGGATGCCCCTCCTCTCTGTAGCTGCTTCATGCTAATGCTTAAACATTTGACAGAGCCAGCAGTACCAGTTTCTCATGGATCTGTCTGAGAACCAGCATAAGATTAAGGAGAGGATGCAATTTTCTTTACATCAGCACTTGCAACACTGTATGACAAGTGCTAACTGGCACTGCTGTTCCAAAGAAGACAGAAGAAGGTTGTTCTGCCTTCAGCTTAAGCTAGTTATTTTGTGGTGGTCTCTTACATGTGACCAGACAAGCTTGGAAAGTTTCAGAAAACAGTGCAAGAGGTTTTATTTTTTTTCCCTCTTAAACAACCAGTATCTGTTAAAAGTAATTTCTCTAAGCACCCTAATTGCAGCAGAGGCGTCAATTTGCTTGTGAAGAGGCAGGGGAGATACAATTTTAAAATTATTGCTGCAGTTTTAAAGCTAGGATTGGGTGGAAAAAGAGGATATGAAAAAAAAAGAAATTAAGAATTTCTGCCTGGTAATTCAGATGATTTTTTTTTTTTAACTCTCAGCTAGTGAAGGTCCCAGTAGGATGATGTGAGCTCCATCATTTAGGTCTTACTTCTCATAACAGTGGTATAGCACATTACTTGTGACATGTATTTTCTACCCTGGACTCTTAGCACTTCAGTTCTCTCAAAATCAGATAAAGTCTGTAACAGAGTGAGTCGTATTGAAAGACAGACCAAGTGCTACAGATTGCAACAGAAACTATTCTGGGAGTGTTGAACCATTGTCTTTTAAGTAAGCTAGAGGCTATTCTTTTGGCAGGCCTCAATATTGATGTACTTATTGGAACACTGCAGTTGCATAACAGGGATTTTGTTTGCACACCTAAGTAGAATGAATTACTGAGAGCTGGTTTCAGACAGTATTACATTAGCAGTCTAGGCATGTTAGGACTCAGAACTACCTTATATAAAATCATGTTTAAGTTTCTTAGTTATTGAACTGAACTAATAGGTTCAATTAATTTGCTTTAGTTTGCAGTGGAAGTCTTTTCTTCAAATTTGCTTCTAGAATGTTGGTTTGATTGCACTCTAGGAAGTGAATGCACTTCAGTGGTAAATGGGAGATGGTGACCAAGTAAACTGTTTGAAATGTTTATTTCTTTACCTTCTCAGACCTTTTGGACAAGCTTTAAGGCCCCTCCTGGACTCCATCCAGATCCAGCCACCTGGAGGAAATACCTTCAGCAGACATAATGGACAGAGCTAACAGGAGTGACCCAGCGAGTCCAGCCTCACCAGGCCTCTTCCTTTTTAAACATGAATCTACCAGATTTCTATTTTATAATTTCTCATGAGAATTAACTCTAAAGAAGTTACAAGACAAGTTTTAAAATTTCCTGGGGAGAGAATTTATCAGGGTGCATGTAAGACAATGCTACCAAAAAATATTTCCATAATTTCTAATAGTACTATACTAATTTATAAAGGCTGTCTTGTCCAAGTAGGCTGACACTTTCTACGTAACTCCTGTCCTGGTAAGTGAAAATTCATTCCATGAGCATTCAATGGCCCATTACACAACTTGAAGTAAATAAGGGGATGTCCTGGCCATTCCTTGCAGACTTGCATCTCTTTGTCTTGTCACTGCCTCTGTTATGGGGGTATTTGCCGAAGTCTGTAGGAAAAAAAGCAGAGCAAGTATTGGTAGCCTAGGAAGTGAAGGTGTCCCAGGATTAGTCTGCATATTTCACTGACATTTGCTCAGGGGAAGAGCTGAACTCATCTGATTAGAATATTTGCAGTGGCACAGGTGTATGGGAAACGTGACAAAGTTGAACCATGTGTCAGTGTCACACTCAGAAGCTGAAATTCAGTGGGACTTGCTATGGTAGGAGGGAGCCTGGAGCTGAAGGTTACCAAGAGCCTTGTAATGCCAGATCCAAGAGTTATGGGAAAGAACCAGCTGAAAGAACAGAATCTCATGAGCAGAAGTGGTAGAGACAAATTTCAGGTGAAAGTAAAATGAAGTGAAATGTTTCCTTTTCTCACACATAAGCTTATCAGCAGATAGGCAGAACCTTGTTAATGCATAAGAACTGTGTTTTCTTGGTTTTTTTTTTTCCTTGCAAAGCCAGAGTTACGGTACAGTAAGGCAGGAGTAGCATGGTAACAGCATGGTAATAACAGTTGGGCCAATTCTGCCTTCAGTATCCAATTGCAGACACAGTAGGAGTTCCAACTTTAATTTATAGTGCTGCTCTTTCCAAAGCACTCAAGCCCATCAGGGCTCTCCTTATGAGAAATAAGTGCTAGGTCTCCCCAAATGTAAAGAAAATGCAGAAGAGTAACATTAAGCTTTTCTGTGGAACAACTTAATTTCTTGGGGTATGTGCAGCAGCAGTCCTGTCCTTAGATTAACATTTGATTATATCAATACTGCATCTTCTAGTTTAAGATTTTTAGAGCTTTGCAATTACTTGCAGTGGGAAAGAACAGGGGAATAAAAAAATAGGCACAATGTTTTCTTTTCATGCATGTATATACACTACTTTCCTGAACAATTTTGTAGCAGTTACATTTAGGAAGGAATATAAGAAAGACATCAGACAAACCCCAGAACATTGCTGATAAATGGGGATTGCACATACCAGATGCTGCCAAAAAAGCATCTATGCAAATGTACAGCCCTTTGTCCAGTGCTTTGTTGTGAAAAGTATTGCTGCAAGTTCAGTCCTGTATCTCAAACTTCCTGCACTGGAAACTTGTTACATACCTGAAGGAGATGTCTTTCCTCTGCTGGGTTCTTTCTCCCAGTATAATGCAGATTGATAAATTTCTTACACTTTTACTCTGAGTGGACTATAACACTTGGTATTTTTGAGGGGTTGGAATAGTGGAAAACTGCAGTTTTGTCACTGTCAAATACTCTCTTGTCCTGCACCTTGTGGAGCCAGTGCACAGGTGAGAATAGGGTATTGTCAGGCCATTCTGCTGTTTCGTGTTTACCTGCTCTCAGTGCACAGCAGTGGCCCCTGCAGCCCAGATGCTTCTTTTCCTTGTCATTCTCTGCTTGTGCCATCAGCTGCTTAAGCATTTCATTTGATGGACTGGACTTGGAGATAACTGTGGCAGTTAGAACAGATGGCTTTATACAAAAGCTTTCAATCTTTTCCCCTCAAAATGTCCTGTTTGCAGAAAACATTCTATGAAAGCGAGCCTTTTGATGCTCCTGGAGGAAGGATTGGTGTTTGGTTTTGCTAAGCCATAGCTTAGTTTTCCTGTCTAGTATATGTATTATCTCCAGTCTTTTCCCATACATGTTTGTGAAGAGTAACCAGCCTTTCATCTTAATACACACATGACTGTGCCACAAAATGCTGTAGATCATGTCAGAGATCTTGTAGCTTCCTCAGTTGAGCAGGTACACTCGAGCTGACACAGTGCGGCCCAACATCCTGCTGTGCTCGTTTGGTACCTGCAAGCAGCATAGCTGTGCTCGCTTGCCTTTCAGCAAAATACCACTTCAGGCACAGCTGCCTGTCATGGAAGCACTGGTGCCATGGTTTCTGCTCCACACACTTAACTTACACAATGAGGATATGCCCTTTATGTCCACCACTCCGGATGTCCTGAGCTTGGCTGCCTACTTCAGGACTTTTTGCATCCTCTCAGGGGGCAGGAAAGAAAAGGAAGACATTCACCCCGTGCATTTTGCAATCTGCCTTTTCCCCTCCTGAGCAGCCCCTTTGCAGAGATAATGCTCCTACTTTAAGGTCACTGGGTGAAATTTCACTCAGCCATATATTGTTTGCAATAGTCAAGGAGCTCCTGGGGGTCTCCTGGGCTCAGGACCTACTCTTTTGCTTTGTGGCAGAAGAACTGTAAGAGGGAATTGTCTTTGCTTGGTCATACTGGGTAATGAGGCCCCTGTACCCTGTAGGACTCTTAGGAAACCTGTTTTCTCCAAAGATGGTTATGTGTAAATTGCAGGACTGTGCCCTCAATGTTCCACCCAGCCAAAACTGACTGAGAAGTATATGTAAATATATATAGGTGATGAACTTCAGCCAGCTGATGGACAAAGGGCAGGGAAACTGAACTCCTGAAACGGAACAGAACCTTTTTGCCCACACTTACTATTGTCTTGTATTGCTGAGGTTCCCCCTGTGCCATTTTAAAAATGTTAATAATGTCTTTAGGCAGAAAGTGATGTTTTGATTTACTTGTGGGTTTTTTTCTATTACAATAAAAAGAAATATAACACATTTTCCTGTTTGAATGCATGTGCCCACACAGCTGCCCAGCCAGTGCAGCTGACCAGAAGTCATCTTCACTGTGGTCCCACCTGGGAAGTGCATCATGAGAAAGTGTCCAAGCAGTTTGTGCCACGAGCTGCTACTGGAAGTAGTGGTGGCCACTGCCCTTTGCTCAAACTGGCCACAGGCAATACTGGGAAATTTTTTCTTCTGTAAGTACCTCGGTATTTAAAACCATACTCCTGAGGCTTGACACAGTTTGGATGAGGTGAATGAAGATACTCTGTCAGCACAGTTTTTGTTCAGCCCTTGCTCGTCTAAGTCTGCAAGTATGAAATGTCTAATGTCTGCTGTTGAAGAAGAGGCCCAACAGAGTTTTAATGTGGGAAAAGTATTTTCCTGACTGCCTTGGTGCTACTTTCTAAAGGGAAAAAAATGGAAAAAAGCAGTAGAGTAAGAAGTAGGCTCCATGGCTGGGTTCTTCTGGAGCTTTAGAGGGGATATTGGGGAGGATTATGTAGCACTGCCTAAAATATCTGGCTATGAGGAAGAAAACCATTCTGCTTGGTTCAGCCTTCTGCATGCTTATTGATGGCATCCAAATGATAAACCACAGCAAACACAGTTTGCTGTTTGTGTAACAGTCTCTATCAGCACAGTACAGAAGAGGTCTTGTAACAGAAGGGAATTGTAACAGAGATGTGTGCTTGTGGTTATTTTGGCTGTGTTCTTCAGATGTGGTGCTGGTTTCCTACCAAGTACTAGTACTGGCCCCACATAAAATACCTAGAAACGGGTATTTTAATTTTATTTTTTAAATACTTTTTAAAACTTAAATTTTAAAACTAAAAGGAAAACCTTGACCTTAATGGCAGCTCTAGATAGAGTATAAGCCAGTGCTCACAGGTGCTTACCTTCTAAACGTCAAACAAAATTTCTTGGCCTTTCCTGATGGTAACAGAGATTTTATTCCTGATGACAGCTGCTGCCTATCCAAGCAGCAGTCAAGGGAATGTATCAGGAGTGGTTGGAGTGCCAAGTATTAAATAACCAGAACAGCCATGATGGCTGTGTTCTCAGAACTAACCTGGCTGAGGGAACAGCCACAGCTGTGGACAGCTGTGCACTTCAGCACAAGGCAGGTTTATGCTCCCAGGCAAACAAAGCTGTCCCAGGTCCTCACCAGCTGATATCCAGAAAGGCATTTCTACTCACCTGTCAGCATGCCCTGGTAGGCACACTTGGAAGGATTCTTATTCTGGAGTAAGTGTCCACACATTAGCTGATGATAAATGTGTAACCACACCTCGACAAGTCCTATAAATGAGTATAACCCTAATCTCAACTGAAAATTCAGCACCCGACTGCATACAAAGTAGCTGGGTGCTAGGAAATCATTCTGGGAGCTTCAGTGCATCTGAGAAGAGTCCACCTTTCCAGAGGTGGGAGCCCATAACCAGGGTCTGATCCAGAAGGCCACAGATTCTGCAGAAATATCAGTGCTGGGGTGAGTAACACATGTAATACCCATCCAAGACTGCCTGACTCGCTGCATTGTGGAGGCACCTCACAGAAACAGTATGGAAATAGCTGTCCTGGTGGACTCAACGAATGTCTTCCCCAGAAAGTAGCTGAGGATGTTTTGGTAAACCTCGTCCAAGGCAACGGCACAGAGGTAAATTATTAACATTGTTTCTGTACATACCCCTGCCACTGAGTGGGAGCAGGAAAATCATAAACCACAAACTAGAAAAAAACAGAATCTGTGAAACCACCTGAATGCTTCCTTTTGAAAGGAATCTGGTGGAGAACTAGGAAAAGGTGTTGCATGATATCCTGGAGAAAATGATACTGAGGCAAAAAACAATCAGACTGTAAAAGAATAAATCTCTCCCCAGTTCCAACCTAGCTCAGCACACTGAGCACTGTTGGGGGAGAGAATGCAAGCTACCTGTTGAGCAGAAAGCATCGGACGGTCCACATAGGCTGGTTTTGATTTTGGAAAATAATTCAGGACTTACTGTAAGAGACCGAGGCGGGGCTGGCGTGGGGAGAGGGGTGTACGGGGCCGGCTGTCAACATCAGGACAGCATAATACCGCGCCGTATGAATATGGTCTGACCAGATGGTCTAATTAAATCCTAAATGACTCGTGGGGTAAATGGTAGGCGGGTCAAAGCAAAAGCTACTGGCTTTATCCAGAGGGTATTTTCGCTTCCCCAGTGAAAATATTAACAGCATCCTGTTGGAAAAGCAAAGTGAGGCACTGTCTAGAAGAGTGCGTGCTGCTCCTGTCCCCTTCACAAGGACACAGAAATCCCCAGGGGAGCTGAGCTTATCAAGAAGCTCAATCTAGACCCAGAGCCCCTCAGTGCCGGGGGGCACTGCAGTAATATCAGCAAATGTGAGGAGACGCGCCACACACGCACCCTCCCCCAAACTCCGGGCTCTAAAAGGATTTAAGGAAAGATCCGAAGCAGGGAAGCCGTTCAAGACCCGCACCTTAGTGCATCCTTGTGAGGGCCGTGGAGACGCGGGTCAGCAGACGAGGGGTGCCGGCACCGCAGCACGTCCCGCCCGTGCGGCCCCGGAGGGCGGGCGGCCGCCATCAGCTCCCGCGGTCCCGCCCCCCGCCCGCAGAGCCCGGGCGGGATGGCGGCGGCGCGGGGCCGGGTGCTCTGTCTCTTCGACGTGGACGGGACCCTGACGCCAGCCCGGCAGGTAGCGAGGCGCGGGGGCGCGGGGCTCTGGGGGGGCGAGGCCAGCGAGGCGGAGCTCGTCCCGCCGGCTGCGGCCTCACCCGCTGCTTCCCTGCCAGAAAATCGAGCCGGAGGTGGACGCGTTCCTGCGGGAGCTGCGGGAGAGGGTGCACATCGGCGTGGTGGGAGGCTCCGACTATGCCAAGATAGCCGAGCAGCTGGGGGAAGGGGACGAAGGTGAGCGCGGCGGACGAGGTCTCCCGGGGTCACCTGTGCCCTAAATCCAACCCCAAGGCTGCCCTTGGAGTGGCTGGCCGTGCCCAGGCGGGAGCTGCTGCTTGGCTCCCTCTCCCTGTGTGGAGGGCAGGCGGGGATGCTCTAGTCCATGCTGCCGGCTCCAGCGTAAGAACTCTGACAGCTTCACGCCACTCAGGCAATTTTCGCCTCCCTGCTGCTCCATGGTGAGTCCCCGCAGGTTCCTCGTCACGTTCCAATGGAGACATGGGGTAGAGTGAGGAGTGGGAGAACAAGGGGGCAGCGCCTGCCTCCTCCACCGTGTTCTCCTTCTCCGGCATGGATGACAAGCGCCACCGGGCTCCAAGCTCTGCCTCCCTCTTCGTTAGTGGAAGGAGGCCGAGAAATTCCCGGCTGAGGCTGATTGCTGAGTCGCCAGTGCTGTGTGTCTGGGTTGCAGGGGGGGCTGGAGTTAGATAACCAATAACCACATCACCCCAGCAGCCTGGCAGTGGGGAGGGCACAGGACAGAGCAGAGCAGCACGTATGTAGTTGAAAGCCAGACATTTCTGAGCCCTTATCTTCGTCCTGCAACTGATTCAGCCCGTGACCTCGGTCAGGTCGTTTCCCCCTGCATGCGTCAGCTCCCCACCCGTGAGCAGAAGATAATCTCCTCATCCACTTTGTGGAAAGCAAGGAGCATAGGGTGGCCAGTGGCCCTTTGCAGAGCACAGGAGCTGTGGAAAGCACTGTACTAAAGAAGCAGGAAGATGGCTCACTCAGTCCTAAACCCAGTCCTTTTTGCCCCTTTTCCCAGGCAGTAGTAATGTTTCCTCTTTTGTTTCCTCCCCTCTCAGTCATTGATAAGTTTGACTACGTCTTCGCAGAGAACGGCACAGTGCAATACAAGAATGGGCAGCTGGTCTCCAAGCAGGTAAGTCCAGCTCCCTTTACAGCCATGGCTCTCCTGCCCTGTGCCTTTGCACCGTGGGGAACAGCACCTGCCCTGCCCTGGCAGATGGGCAGCCTCCTCTCCCCAGTTGCTACCTCTTCCAAGTGGGCTTCATGGGAAGTCAAGCATCTTCCCTTGCCCTTCTCTTTCTGCAGGCCATTCAGGACCACTTGGGGGAGGAGCTGCTGCAGGATCTGATCAACTTCTGTCTCAACTACATGGCACTGCTGAAGCTGCCCAAGAAACGGTAAGGGCCCAAGCATATGCGGGTGGAAGTCATGACACTGATTTATGCGGAGCTGAGTTCCAGATCTCTCCTAAAAAGAGCTGATCTACAGAGCTTGTCTTGCTCCAGGTTTTATCTTAGCACCCAGAGGCACTGTGTAGGATCACTGTCTCCCTGAGCTGGGCACCTTGAGCAAATAATGGAGGAGGGTCTTTGTTCTGAAGACTCTGCACTGTGTTTTAGCATAATGTCTGCTCTTTTGCCCCTTGGATTTTCCTCCCTGGGAAGCAGGGTGCAGCCACCGTGAGTATCTCATTTAGGACAATGGTACCAGCTTGTTACTGGTCAGGGCATCAAGCTGGTAGTATATGTTTCCAACCAGGCAAACAATGGATCTTCAGATGGGAAGTCCAGCCCCTGAGCACAGTTTCACACTGTTTCTAACCCAACATCTCCAGCTGGCCCTGCTCTGCTCCCTGCCTTGTGTTCCTCTCTGTTCTTGCCCTTGAGATGAAGTAGCCAGAAAGTGAGCTGGGTTGGTACACCTCTGCTGAAGGAAGACCAGGCTACTACCAGAACAAGAAAGGGTAGTCTTCCATTGGATCAGCTCACTGTGTTAGCACAGAAAGAGAGAGAGAGAGAACCGATGGCAAGGGGGGAGCAGGAGAGCTTCTTTCAGAGGCACCCTGAAGCTGAACCAGCCTGGGTGCAGGGTCAAACCTCACCTCCAACCACCGTTTCAAGAACATGTGAGCCACCCAGGGCTGTTGGGAGCAGCGGCCCTGCCCTCCCCTTGCCATGGGTGGGTTTTTTCCTGCTCTCCCCCTGTGTTTGTACAGTGAACCCGAGCAGGTGAACCATTGGATTGAAATTAATCTGGTAGAAGTTGGTAAACTGTGATCCAGATTAGTTGTTTGATATGAGTCACCACATGGCAATACAAGGACCAGTGAAGGGGGCTAGGGTGGCTCCTGGCAACAGGACTGCTGGCTGAACAGGCCCAAGAAAGCACGGGCTGGGACCCAGAACCCTCAAGGCTGTTTGGTTGCCTCACTGCTGTCTGGTTACCCAACAGCCTTGGCGGAGTTTCATCTCCCAGGTAACTCTGTGGATTTAGGCTTACGGGATTCGTAGCAAAGCAAGGACTTTAACCCACATCTCCTGAGTCTTGGCCTGCGGTGTGAGCCACCAAACCCTCTGTTCTGCAGAGATGCTGCTCCCAGCCTCCAGGCATGGCTGCCTGTGTGTCCGTTCCCCATGATGTTCCTCAGTGTGTCAGGAGATAGGAGAGGGAGAGCTTTTCCTCCAGACTCAAGTTGGTAAGCACTTTATCACAGAGAAACAGCAGGCAGGGCTGGGAAGGACAATAAGCTCAGGGGTCCTCAGTTGGACAGGGGAGGAGATCTCCCTCTCCAGCACAAGAGTTTATTTTCACGCTGGCAGGGCTGCCGTCCCCTGTTATTGCTGGCCCACTAGTGCTGGTATAGCTGTCTGACCCTGACCCCTCAATAAGCAAACAGAAGCAGCTGGGTTTTTAGCAGGGAAGAAAGAAGGGAGCAGTTTTCTGCCAGCTAAGTGCTTTCAACCACCCCACCGAGGAAGCGGCCGAGAAGTGACTCCAGCACAAGGTGAGGGTGGCAAGGAACTGGATCCTGTCTGTGCAGGCTTAGATAAGAGCTGTAGTCAAAGGTGCAGGGGTCAAAAGGGAGATACAGAGACCCTGATTTGTGTCACTTGAGGAGGCCCTGATTGCTCCTCAGCCTGCTGCCGGACATCAACAGTGAGCTGCACTGACCTGGGCCATCCCACTGTCCCAAGGTACTGCCAGCTTCACCAGCCCACACAGCATTTCTTAAGAGCCTCATGGGGTAGAGGTGCCGCAGCCTCATCAAGCAGCTGGTCCAGGCCGGGCAATAGCTGTCCTTGCAGTTATCACAACCTTAGAAAACGTTACCTGTCATCTCCCCTAAGCTCGTTGCTTCCAGCCTATCCCCAGGGCACAGAGGAACTGTTTATTCCTCTCCTCTCACAGTTTCTTTTAATAAAGCTTTGAGTCCCTTTGGACCTTAGGCAGTTGTTGATGCCTGATCTGTGCCTGGTGTGAAGCACGCAGGAGTGGGCATGGCTTCTCTCCTCCTGCATGTTCTTGCAGAGCCTCGCTAAGCAGCCATTCTCCTGGAAAGGTTGTTTTTCTCTCCCTCCCGAGTAACCTTGTGCCTTTGCCCACCCACAGAGGGACCTTCATTGAGTTTCGCAATGGGATGTTGAACATCTCCCCCATCGGTCGCAGCTGCACTCCAGAGGAGCGAATCGAGTTCTCCGAGCTGGACAAGGTACAAGGGCCAGACCTGGGCCCACCCTCCCCTTGGCTGGTTTTGCACAACCACAGATCTCAGGTCTTACGTGCTCCCCCCCTTCCCAAGGAGAAGGAAGATCCAGCTTCAAGCTCTGCGTATGCAGCAAGAGGGAGACAGGATTGGGAATCAGAAAACCCAAGGGAAGACACAGATGAATGGAAGAAACTTGATTTCATTGGGGACCACCAATGCAAGGGGGTGGCCAGCAGGGTTCTCTGTGCTGTGGGAGAGCCCCAGGGAACAGACCAGAGGCAGTTATTTAACAGCATGTTTCCTCATAGTACCCAAAGATGGCCCATCAGCTATCCTCTCTCCTACTCCCCCAGCCCCAACAGAGCTGGAACTAATGGGCTTTCCAGACTGGGAGGGCCATGGCAGATCTGGGCAAGTGTCTGGAGGATTTGGCCCATGTTCATACCAGTTTCTGCCTGGAGAAGCTTTCTTGGGGTTGAGGGATCGGTTGGTCTTTGCAAGACTTTTTAAGCAAAACTGGAGGCTTTCGATTATGAACTGGGCTGTGGGAAAGTGAAGCAGTTGCATTTCATTATCAAGGAAGGTCTGGGATCTGCTCCTCCCGGTGGAGTGAGCTGGTGGCCTACTTGGCCACTGGGCAGGACTGGTGGAAGCTGGCTAAATGGCATGACACTGCAGCCCAGTGCAGGTGGGGAAGGAGCAGAGTTGCCCAGCAGACAGGTTATCGTGGATTCTGGGAGACTGTCAACATCTAATTATTCAAACCCTCTTTTCTTCCCTTTCCTCCTTTATCCTCCACAGAAAGAGCGGATACGGGAGAAGTTTGTGGCAGCCCTGCAGAGGGAATTTGCTGGCAAAGGCCTGCGTTTCTCTCGAGGTGAGCAGGGAGAGCTTCCTTGGCTTTGCCTTTGTCATGTTTCCCATAAAATTCTGTGCAGAGGAGCAGGATTCCCAACTGTTCCCTCTGAGTGTCTGGAAACCCTGGGAAGAGCAGAAGGAGCTTTTAGTCCTGGAGAGCTGCCACAGGGGAGTCACATTTGCATCCATGACGTCTGCATCCGTGCAGAGAGTAAGCCATGCTGCAGACTTCCCTCCCTGGGAATAGGCCAGACAGGCAGGTTTCCATCCCCTGACATTATCCCTGCCTCAGTCTCAGTTAGTGGAGTGCACTGCTGCCCAGTGGGTCTGTTCTGGCTCCAGCATCAGTAGCAGGGCGCCCAGCAGAGCCCCAGGCACGTGCTCTCTTCTCTAGGAATGGGACAGGAGCCTAATGCATGTCTTGGCTCTGGGGTTTTCTTGGGACAGTTGTCTGCAAGGAAAACGTCTTTCTTCCTGGAGGAAGAGCTGACAAGGGGCAAGGAGGTTGCAGCTCCCTGCCATGGGCTTTTGTAGGGCCGCTTCTTGGGGTGTTTCTAAGAGCCAGCTTACCAAAGGTGAGGAGCTAAAGGAGGGGCTTGAGCAATCCTGGGTGTCTGGCACAGGGAGAAAAGTGAGGGTGTGTGTTAGTTGTGGGGATGATGCTGGAAGAGGATCCTCTGCAGGGGTGTGAGATAGGAAGGTTCCATGTGGCAGCCCAGCCAAAGAGCAAGGGTGTGGTGAGGCTGAGGCAGTGGGTGACACCCCAGGCCCTCTGATCCTCCAAGAGCTTTTCTCTGAGAGCCTTCGTGTGCCTTCAGCACCCTGCCAGGGGCATCCTGTGCTGCCCATAGCACTGGCACACACCATTTGTCACAGCAGAGAAAGACAAGGTCCCCACTGCTGTGTCCCCTCAGGCACAGGGTGTGAGAGCAGGACAATGGGCCTTTCTCCTTGGGCTTTGGGAAGCTGCCATGACGAGCCCAGGCCTGTTCTATAAAAACATGAAGGGGAGTTGTGGGCCCCCTGCTCCTCGACAAAGAAAATGTGGGGTGTCTCAGGCCAGACATCTGGAAAAAGAGCACATGGAAATGTAGCTCTTCTGCCAGGCTGGCTCCGTGTGCCTTCTCCTTGGCTGTGGAGGAGGCAAGGCCCAGAGGTGGTGGGAGGTCTCCCTGCAGCCCCCCAGGCCCCTGCTCTGCCTAGGGGAGTGACAGTGCTGGCTGGTTCACACCACCTCTTCCTCCTTTGATTTCTTACCTGCTCCAGCTGGCATCAGGAGCCCCTTCTTGCTGCCCAGCTCTATTTAGAGGGCTAGAGTGCAGTGAAAGGCAGCGTTTTTCACAGGTTCATGGCTTTGGATGCAAAACAAGAGGATGTCACCAAGTTTAGCTCGTGCTCTGATGCTGGAACCTGCTGCAAGCCTGGGGCCATCCCCACCCCTGAGCTCATAGGGCACTTGCTCCCGTCCTTACCACAATGCCCTGTCCAGTTTCTCTGCTCCAAGGTGGAATATAGGCTCCATCCCCAGCTTCTCAGGCTCCAAGGAGGCTTAGTTCAGGATCCCCAAACCAACAGGGACACTCCAAACAGCTGGGAAGGGGAGATGCATGGCATCAGGACTTGCATGTTTGAACAACCTGTGGTGTCGGTGCCTCTCCTTCAGCAGGAACTGACCCTGTGATTATCTGTCTACTCACCCTCTTTCTTAGAGAGGTAGGATTATCATTTAAGAAGGAGAGTGTGAAACTCCAGGATTTCTGGTGGACACTCCAATAGATTGCCTGGAGAAGATAAGCTGACTGGCAGGAGGACACACATCCCAGCTCAAATCCCCATACCTCTGGCTCTGAGTGAGACCTAAACATACACGTGCCCTAAGTTGCAAGCTTTATTTTGGGAAGAACACGTCTTGGTGCTGGGACAAGGGTCACTCTGCAGCCTGTGGACACAGTGGGGCAACTTGAGAGGATGGGGAAGGTGGTGCCTCCAAGCACCTCCAAAAGGCAGCGAAGTGCTAGGGTAAACTCTGCCTGGTCTAAGAGCAAGGGCTGGGAAATTTGTTAACCCTTGGTGGCTGTGGATGTCCATGTCCATATGCATGTTCTCTGGGAAAGGTCCCTTCCCACTGTATGTTGGTCACATCTGCCTTGGTGCCTCTCCAGATGTTGGCAACCCTCACTGAACTCTTGTGTCAAGAGGTGACAGGTCAGGGTCGTGCCCTGATTATGTCAACGGGTTCATGGTACCTCCATGGCGAGGTCATTGGGCCTTGGTCAGTGTGCTGAGACAGTTTGCAGGACACCCCAGTCCCTGTTAAGGAGCATCAGAACAGTGGTTTTAGAAGGGCCGGTGATGTCCAGGTAGGAGCCCAGGAGAGAGTTTGGTGCCAGTCTCCCAGGTCATTGTCCCCTGTTGGGACACAGAATGTGCTGGTGCTATCTGCAAGGTGTGATCCAAAGTCTCCCCCCAAAAGATGCCTCTCTTGGGAAGAGCCCACTGGTTCCTGCTTGCCTGCAGAGAAGCTGTACTAATGTCACCCTGGCCATGCTGATGTCACTGCAGCCTGTTGTCATAGGAACAGCCTCTGCCACTATCCTAGCCACGTGCCAAGAGGAACACCAAGGCAGAGCTAGTGCTTGTGGCTGCTGTTTGTGGTGGAGGCTCCCCGCAGACATCCAACCCCCTCCCATCCTCCTGCCCATCCCAGGGTTGGGGGACACCCTGCCAGCTCCCAGCAACATTGCCTGATGCCCTCCCTTCTCCTGGCAGGTGGCATGATCAGCTTTGACGTCTTCCCAGAAGGCTGGGACAAGCGCTACTGCCTCAATGTGCTTGACGACGAGAGATTTGACACCATCCACTTCTTTGGGAACGAGACAACCCCTGTGAGTATGCCCCTCTCGCCCCACACATGGCTGCTTTGTCTCCTGCTGCTCCATCATGGGTCCTGTGGGTCCCTTGGTCCCACTGGTGCCAACACAGACCTTGAGCGGTGTGAGGGGGGGAGATGCTGCCCTGTGCTGTGGGTTTGTAATGCTCTTCTGATGGCTCTGCTGGCTCGTGGGGATATCACCTTGGATTCACTGTGCTGGGAAGCAGCTCCACCTCAGCATTGCTTTCCTTGCTCCAGCACCCTCGGGAGGGCAGCAGCCACTCCTGTGGCCTGCATGACCCAGAACACAAGCCCCCAGTACTTAGGAGAGGACTCCTCAACAGCAGGAACAGCTTCACCTTCCCTTTAGAGCAGTGGAGGATGATGCTTCCTTACTGCTGCAGATCAGCTTGGTCATCCACTCAGCTCTTCCTAGATGCTGGCAGCCTCTGCTCCCCAAATGTGCCCACCCCACCTTCTGCTAGCCCCTCCACAGTCAGGGCAGGGGTTAACCCAGGCTCCTAAATAAGCTTTGCTGATCTGGGACCTTTCCCATCTATTCAGTGCTCCTCCCCTGGCCCTGAAGAGGGAGCAGAGCTCCCAGCCCAGTGCCTTCTGCCCCACTGGGCCAGCAAAGCCCTGCTGCCCCTGCCCACCAAGTCCCTGCCTGCCCAGCCACTGGCTCCCAGCCCAGCTGCCCATGGGACAGAGCAAAATGCAGATTCAAAGATGAGGTTGTTCTGGCAAGACCCTGCTGATGCTGTCCCTATTTTCTATTCCTCTGCAGGGAGGGAACGATTATGAAATCTATGATGATCCCCGCACTGTAGGACACAGTGTCCAGTCCCCCCAGGACACGGTCCAGCGATGCCGCGAAATCTTCTTTCCAGAAAGAGCGAACGAGTGCTGACTGCCTGGTCCCTGCAGCCCTGCCCCAGTCCCACCCTCTCCCCCCACCAGCAGAAAGCACCTTCATTTGAGGAATCTGCTCAGGGTAGACCAAAAAAACACTTGACAGAGCTGGTCAGGATGTAACACCTGAATGTGGGTGGGTGGCAGGAGGGGGCCTTGGCTGAGCAGCCCCTCAGCACTCCCTCTGTGTGGCTGGGGGTCATGGCACCAGACCCTCCTCGCCTCCAGAGAAACTTCTCTTGGCAGTTCAGCTGTGGTGGGCAGTGATGCAGATGCTTTTGTGGTCGGGAAGCATTTGCAAGGGCCAAAGAGTGAGGGTGTGTCCGTCCTGCACTCCCTCTCCTCTTCTCTCCTTTTCCACTCGGTTTCTCTTAACACTTGTGCATGAGGGAGCACGTGGCTCTCCTTTCTCCTACCCCTTGCACCTTGGCCCGAGAGGCTGGGGCTGCTGAGGCTTGAGGCATTCATTGGAGCTGCTCTGAGGCAGGAGGCCAGGAAGGCTGTTTACTCCAAGCCTGTGGTAGGAAGGAGTAGCTGAGACCCCAGCTTGTTGCACCATTGTGCTTTCTAATGGAGAGGTCACAATGTTCTTCCCCTCAGTGCCACAGTGTGCCAGTCCCTCCCTGCAGATGACCTGGCAATGATAGCTTTAACATGACTGGGCTGCTGCTCTGAGCTTTGCTCGGGTGCATGAAGAAACCAATTCTTCTCTTTAGCTTACAAAAAACAGCTAGGGTTTATTTTCTCTATTACTATTCTCTATTTTCAAGTCAGACCTTGCCTGGCGCAGCTGGAAGAGCCTGGCACCTCATGCTATGGAACAGTTTGGGGTAAAAGGCTTTCCAGTGGTCTTCCCACTCCTGTGTCCATTGGGCATCACAGAATCACAGAATTGTTAGGGTTGGAAGGGATCTCTGGAAATCATCTAGTCCAACCCTCCTGCCAAGGCAAGGTCACATAGAGCAGGTGACAGGAATGTGTCCAGGTGGGTTTTGAATGTCTCCAGGAAGGGAGACTGCCCAGTCTCCCTGGGCAGCCTGTTCCAGTGCTATGCCACCCTCAACGTGAAGAAGTTCTTCCTCATGTTGAGGTGGAACCTCATGTTTTAGTTTATGGCCATTGCTGATCATCCTGTCGGTGGGCACCACCAAAGAGAATCTGGCACCATCCTCTTGGCATTCACCTTTGAGATATTTATATGCATTAATGAGATCCTCTCTCAGTCTTCTCTTCTCTAGACTAAACAGGCCCAGCTCCCTCATAAGAGATGTGTCCTTGTAAAACCTTACCCAGGGCATTCATAACAGACCAAGTCCCCTTCCTTCCCCAGGGCTCAGCCTTCCATCCTGCTGCCAGAGACATTTTCAGAGGGGGACAACACCGTCCATACCTGGTTCATAGAACTACTGGAGGTACCTGCTCAGCAGTGCCCTCCAAGCTTGCTCTTCCACCCCTTCTCATCCCACACACTCAGTTCACATGCTCACCTTTAGGGAGACAGGATGTCCAGTTCAGTTGTCGTATGTCCTGTTCCTCTCCCTGGATCTTTGTGGGTTGCAAACCCACATCTCTCCTTCAGCCTTTGACCTTCTCCCTCACATTGTCCTTTTATTTCCAGCAGCTGCACTGGGGTGACACTCGTCACAAGTTGGTGCTCAAAAGGAGCTCAGGAATCCCCTCCAGGGAGATGTCCTGCTCATAGCTCCCCAGGTACACAGATCTGGTGTTTGTGGACCTGGAGAATGTCGGAGGTTCCTGCAACCCCTCCCCCGTTGCTCCCCAGGAGCTTTCTCACCCCATCCCTGCTGGTATGGCACTGCCCCATTTCTTGGTCCTGTTTTCTCTCCCCTTTTCCTTCTGTTCCTAGTTTCCTCATCGTGGCTCTCCGTTGTCCACTGGCAGCTGGACTACAGAGAGAGGTTTCTCAGCTGGCTACTGCCACCTACTCAAGGCACCACCATCCTCTTCAGGCGAGAGACACTGGTGCTTTTAGACCCAGGGCAGGGCTCCCACACTGCCATGGGTAGAGTCCCTGGTGGCCCTTGGTACTGCTGCCTGGCCATGGGAGCAGGGATGCTGCATGACCAGTGCTGGTGGGGTGCCGTCTCCTCCACCTGACTGCACCTCCTAACTACAACACATCAGATCTCTGATGCAGCACATTTGCATGAGCACAGCGGTCTGCCCAGCATCTGGAAATCCCCAACATATCCACGAATTCCTCTTTCTACCCTCCCTCTTTCTGTGTGGGAGAAGAGGATCTGTTGGAGAAGCTCGTATGCAGGATACCCTTTTCACAGGTCACGGGTTTTGGCCCTCCACTGCAACCTCCATGGAGGTATTGTGTTTTGTGATTCCTTCCTCTCTGTTTCACTGTGGATCAGGTTATGTGTGAGTCTTGGGGAGTTTATTTTTCCTCTAAGTCTATTCATAGCCAGCAGGACCTCTAGTGAGCTTAGTGATGAGTGAAGAGTAGGGTTTGGCCCTGATGGGGTGGGGCACTGTGATGGCCTGGGGGGCTGAGGTGACTTGCACCTTTGAAGGGAAAGGTATTTCATGCTTGTCCCTGAGACCCCTTTGCCATGATGCTCCTCCCATGGTGGGTGCCCCCAGCATAAGTGGGGGTTTCTCCCTGTGGATGTGAGCGAGCAGACATGGCAGGCCCCATGCCCAGGACTGTCTTGCTGTATGGATCCATATCAGTGTGAGATGGACAGCTCCTGTCTGGCTGATGACAACTGTTAAATGAGAAATATATTTAAATACATAGATACGTATATTAAAAAAATTTAAATCAATCCTATTAAAGCCACAACATGCAGCAGTTGGGGGCAGTGTGTGCTTTGTGCTGGGCTGTGCAGGGTGAAAGGCAGCCAGACAACAGGCAAGACACTTCAAAGTCCCCACAGCAGTGGGGGACCAGCCCCAGTCCCGGTCACCTCTCAGGGTGAGCAGCAGCCTCCTGTCCTAGGTTCACAGTGTGGAGCACCTCCAGCCTCCTCAGGGACATACTGTGGGTGAATCCATTCTGATGTCTGGATGAATTCCTGAGTGCTCCAAGTCCTTTACCTGAGAGAGTCACTGTGACACACATACACAGGACAAAGAGCCGGGATGGGCAGGGCTCATGGGAAAGTCACTTTTAATGGTTTATTGCCAATGTTACAAAGGTTGACACATGGTCAGACAGGCGGGAACACACCAGAGTTGTAAAAACACCAACAAGTCTAGGGTTTTAGTTCATTTCAAAAAAAAAATCCAAGAGTTTGCCTTGGCCAAGCTGACTGCATGTCCTGGGGATGCCTGGAGCCTGAGCCACAGTTACCACAGCCCCTGGGAGAGCCAGGCTTCAGGTTGGCAGTGAGATGGGCTGGAGGGTCCCAGGGCAGTCCCCACACCAGCATGGGTGGTCCTCCTGAATTCACAGGGCCCAGCTGTCCTGCATGGCACCAGCCTTGCTCTGCTCCTCTCCCCACTTAGCCCTGTTGGCAACAGTGGCAGCAAAAAAGGTGGCAAACACGCCACTCCATCCATGCTGAGCACCAGCAGTGCCAGCAGCTCCTGCTGAGCACGTGCTCTGGGAGCTGCCTATCACCTCCTGCCCTGCTCAGGGGGTCCTGCTGGCACCCCATTGTCCCCAACCCTGCTTTGAACCCCTTAAGGTGCTGGTAATTCCTGGAGCCGTTCCCCTGGGGTCAGCTCAGGACCAGCCCAGTGCATGTTGTCCCTGTCCCAGTGCCCTCTGCCCTGTCGCTCCCTGGGGCTGTGGGAGCCCACCTGGCCAGGGTATGGCAGAAAAGACCAAAAACGAAGTTTGTGCTTTGTATATGAGACCCTGCCTACACCGAGGGGCAGGGGAGGAGGTGGCTGTGCTCACCCCATGGCCGAGGCTGCTCAGACCCCTCAGCCCCTCGCCACCCCAGCAAGCTACAGACATGCACACACACACACACGCATGGGAAAGGGGGTCCCCAGGGGGCAAGAGAAGGAGGAGAAAGTGTCTGTCTCCCCAAAACCATGTCAGCACCGAGCCAAGTGCATTACTGCCTGGCAGCAGTGGGGAGCACAGAGGTGCCAAGTGCCCCATGCCTAGGTGCAGCTCCCCAGGCACAGCACCGAGCGCCCCGGGTGCCCTGCCAGCAGCTGTTTGCCTCTTAAAACTAAATTTTTGCTTTCTGTAAACCACTCACCTCCCCGTGGCACTGCTGACCTGAGATCTTGTGATGGAGGGATGTGGCTCAGGTGGGTGCTATGAGCTGCCAGCGATGAGGATGGGTCTCAGTCACCCAGACCCCGCACAGTGATATGCCACCCCACACCACCCTGTTTTGTCCCTGCACCAGGGCATGTCCCACTGCTGCTGTCCCACTGTGGACCGAGTGGGGTGCCCATCTTGCCAGAGCGAAGTTCAGGAGGATGAGCCGAGCCACCCAGCCTCGCCCCACTCCCTCCTGCTCTCAGCACCTGCTTCAGCCCAGTACAGCTGGAGGGTGGAGGGTAGGACTGGTTCCTCTGTTCCCCATGGGCTCAGGAGCAAGGAATGGAACATGGGGCTCGGTGCTGCCCCTGGAGCTGGGGGACCGTCAGGGAGGGCTCTGCTTCCCCTGTCCCCCTCGACAGACACTTACAAACACACACAGAGAAAGGAAACTGTAACCTTATAAAAGACACTGAACGCAAATGCCTGCACGTTTGGGGGCAGCCCCAGCCCCGCCGCCGCCTCGGCTCCCCCCACATCCCTCGTGAGCAGCTGGGCAGGCTTGCTCCATGGGGCTGAGGGGCTGGCAGCCCCCTGGGCGCCTAGGAGCCGATGATCTGGCCAGACCATGTCTCGTGCTTCGTGTGGGGTGCCAGGTTGGTGAGGACCACCTCCACTGCCTGGAACTTCTGGTTCTTGGGAGGGATGGGGCAGACCTTGTACGTCACCTCGTCCCCCTCAACTGGGACGTACTCTCCCTCGATGCTGCACGAGAGGAAAGGAGAGGTGGTGATGGTGGTGCCACAGCCAAGAGATGGACCCCATCCCAGACCACCCAGAACAAAGGAAGGCGCTTGACCCACCAGTTGTGCCTTGAAAAAGAAAACCCACAGGTGATGGAGGGTACAGGACAAGCAGAGACCCATGTCCACCCCATGGAGACATCCACAACCCAGCCCACAAGTCTCCAGCCCCATGCTGATGGCATGGCTCCCCTGGGGTCTTCCAACACCACACAGCCCTGAGACTTACTCAGACACATGCACGAAAATGTCCTCTGTACCATTCTCTGGGGTGATAAACCCGTGGCCCTGGGAGCGAGAGAACTGCTTACAGACACCCTTGAAGATGGGGCCAGCAGAGGCACGTGCTGTCCTACAGGAGGAAAGGGAAGATTTTTCACTGGTGGCACTTGACCAGGAGGCGACATAGGGAGAGATTTTTGCTACGAGCACAAGATGGTTCTGGGCCGAGTGCATGGCACCCACCCCCAGCATTCTGGGCGAGTGTGTGCAGTGATGCTGGGCACTGCATTGGCAGAGTGCACCAGGTGCAAAGGGTTCTGCAGGCACTGCAGGTGACCACAGCTCAACTGGACAGTTCCAAACCTGCCAGGTACTTACGCCGAGTAGGTCCTGGTCCTCTTGGTGGGGAGGGGGCTGGGCAGGTCCCGTAGCAGGAGGTTGCCCCGCTCCCAGATGCGGCTGCCCTCCCGCTGGAAGGGGAAGGTGGGCCACACCGGCGACTTGGGGGAGTGCAGGGGTGGCACCGCCGGCGGGGCGCTGGGGTCCGATGACATGGTGGGGTCGGTGGGCTCCTCCGTTTTGGGATCGGGCAGGTGGGCAGCAGGAGAAAGGATGCCCAGGCGTGTGGGCCTACTGCCGGTGACCTGGGGAGCAAAAGAGGCTGGGGGTTACAGGCCCTTCTGTGAGGCTTATGGCACAATTTGCTGTCAGGAATTGTCCCTCGGCTCCCGTCCATCTGTGGGAGCAGGAAGTGTGCTGCCAGTCTTCTGTGTAGGACACCAACCCCCAGCACTGGGAATTGCCCCAGGAAGCCTGTCCAAGCTTGGAGTCACCTCGGATATTCCAGCAAATCAATCCCAAGGGAAGAATCTGGTCTGTTCAACCTTTCAATTGCCAGGATAATCCCACATATTTCAGATTAAGTCACTAAAAAGCACACCCTGGAAAAAGAAGCAGTGGAGCATGGGCTGCCACAGACAGGGACCATTTTGGGAAGGATGCCCATGCAGTGCCAGCATGCCTGGGCCTCCAGTCCCAGCCTCTGAGAACTTCCCCCATCCTGCGATTTCTGATAAATAAGTGAAGAAAAAAGGCTGAGACAACAGGTCAGTAGGTGAGAGTCAGGGGTCTGAGGTCTTCTCAGCACAGGAGGTTACTTCAGCCCTATAAGATTTAGGACACAACTCCAGCCCCAGCCAGCAGCTGTTGCCCACCCAGGCACACTCCTACAGGAAGAAGGAACACCAGGGGACTGTGGTGAGGCTGCCAGCAGCCCTCACACCCCTCAGGCACCTCAGTCGAGCCATAACACAAGCACAAGCTCCTGCTGCTGCCATCATCAGGCTCCAGTTTCTGGCTGGCATCGTGCAGTTTGCAAGGAGTTAAAGCCCTAAGGGGCAGAAACCTTGCAGATGGAGCAATTGCAATCGTGGGCACTCTTGTCCTTGCTGAAGCACCCCAGCATGAAATTGGAGGGGTTGTGCATTTTTAAGCCTCCCAGATGCTCTGATGTGTAATCAGCACTGCAGGCACTTGCCCAGAAAGGCCTTGCTCTGTTGGTTCTTCTTCCCATCGGTTGCTGCATCTGATGCTAGTGCCTCTGTCCCATGGTGCCCTATGCCAGGGGTTGCTTGGGGGAACTTCTCTTTGGGTGCACTGGGTGGGAGCTCCCCCATTTCCATCACTCTTCAGGCTCAGGAGTTTCCATCACCTGGAGCTGAGGAGCCCGTGGAATTACCATCCCCTTCCCCAGTACCCCCGTCAGCCCTTTTCTACCCCACTGGGGCATGCAGCATCTTATGGGACAACACCTGCACACACCAGGAAACACAGAGAATATTTAATTTCTTTTCTGACTCACTGTGGCCCTGTGAGACACAAAGGCCCTGGGGGGATGTGCAAAAGGGGGTCACCTCCACTCTGAAATTAGCAGGCACCAAGGACATGGGAAAAGATTTCTAGAGCAGCTGAAGTTTCAAGGAGGGACCAGGCAATTCCAGTTCCCCTCACTCACCTCCACTTGCTTCCCCTGCCAGGGCGTGTGCCTGCCACTGGGCCCCCATAGCTGCCAGTCCAGCTTGGATGCTGCCACGGGATGCTGCCCATATGGGCCTCAGCCAGCTTCCTAACAGCTACCCCCTCTCAGCCCTGCAGAGCTTCATCCCCCGGCTCCAGGCAGTAAAGGCCACACTGAAGTCCTACTCCAAGGCAGAAGCCACCATATTCCTCCTGCCCTCTGAGACAACTTCCAGTCGTGGCTGCAAACCCTTCCAAACCATTTTGGAAGGGTTTGCTGGCTCCCCACCCACACCCACACCAAACCCTTCCTGTGCTTCAGTGGCTCCTTTCTGCCATGAAGCCACTGGAGCACACACACCTGCCTTTGCTCCACATCCCACCCCACACAAGGCCTGCTCAGCTCCTGGCCAGGAAAGCTCAGCATTTCCCGCCCCCATGCCCAGGTTCATCATCTATTTCCCTCAAACCCTGGCTCATCATCTCCTTCTCCCATTCCCAGGCTCAGGCTCACCATCTCCTTCCTCCAGAAGCTCAGAGAGGCTCAGGGAGCACCCAAGCAAGACACCCCAAAGCCAGACTAGACACCAAATTGCTCCCATCTGTGCCCCCATTTGACCACCCTGCCTGTGCTGGTGAGCAGCCTGGCCACTTTAGGACAGCAAAAAGTGATGTGGTCCCCATGCATGGCTGCAGGATTTGTCACCTTCCCAGGAGATGTCAGGATTGGAGGAGTGGGAGAATTCGGGGGAAATGGTCCTCAATTCTCTGCCACATCATGCAGCTGTCACTATGAAAATGGCCTCACCATGGTGTGCCTCCTCTGTGCAGCTTTTGCTGATGGAGGAGGCCTTTCCATTCCCCCACCAGCTTAGGGACAATGGAGGGTATTTAACCTGAATAAGGATGCTTGGAGCAAACTATTAGTATGCTGAGGGAGTTGGTTGGCATTCACAAGGGGCTGGAAAAATTGAAGTTTCCCAGAGGCAAAACTAAAATAAGAGGCAAAGGGGTGTGCAGGAGGGGAAGCTTGCAGGGACAAAATCGTGTGGGCTGGTGAAGCGGCAACCAAGAGTGGGTTTGCCTGAGGCTCACCTGTGGTACCAGCCCAGGCTCAGGTGCCCTTCAAGGCTCCCGGTTTTGAGGGACAAGTGGTGGTGAAGAACAGGAGCACGCTGGGCAGCGCTGAGGAGGCAGAGTCTGTGCCTGAGAGCTGAGGGCAGCAGCAGAGGGTGCCCTCCTGGGCTGCTGTTTGCCCCCAGGAGCTGAGCTTGTCTCTTGTGGGAGAACAAGCAAGGTGCAATCCCCCACAGGCACTCTGAGAGGGTCTCTGGATGACCCATGGGGATGTGAGGGGGAGCTGTGGTGTAGAGTGGCAGCTCACTGGGATAGACGCAGGGACAGGGAATAGCAAGGCTGTGGGATCCCCATCCTTGGCGGATGCACTGCCAGGACATGTCACTGAGCTGCCTGCTCTATCTCCTGCTTGGAACAGGAGATCCCTGTCCTGTGGCCAAGCCGAGGCTGTCTCCCACAGCCAGCAGCACTCTGGCCCTCTTCAGCACCTGCATCAAGCATCCCAGATTTGTGGGTCAGCCTTAGTGCCCAGCAACTGAATTCCTGGCTTTGCTGGTGCTGGTGAAGCTGAGGCTGAGTAGGAGCTTTGGCACATGGAGGACTCCAGGGCTGTATCCTACCTCCCACTTCATTTAAATCCCTGCTGCAAACAAAGGGACCAAGGAAATTAAACTCAGGGCAAAAGCAGGCTGAGAGAAGAGGGGGGACACTTGACAGTGTCTCCTCCCCTCCCAGCCCAGACACAGATCAGGGAAAACCTCTACTGTCCTCCTTCCCTCCCTGCTCTCCACCCCACCATCCTCTCCCCAACCCTTTCTCCACAATGCAGTTCCAGCAGGTGACAGGGAGGGAGTACCTCGGCACAAGAGGCATTTTCACTGTCTCCTCAATCTCCTGTGGTCACAGTAACCTCTGCTGGGGATAAGAGCATGTCTCCCCATCTCAGGTCTCTGCCGGCCCGGCTGATACTACCCCACGATACTATGTCCACCCCACACACATATACAGTGCAGGGACGAAATCCGGGTCATTTGAGGAAGCAAGCGGAGAGACTGCAGCAGCCCGGCTCTGCCGCGGGGCACGAGAAGCCTTTCCAGTGTAACCACCCTCCACTGCCACTGCTGGACCTCCACCTCGTTCCTCCTTGTCTCCTCTTGGTGGCTTTGCTCTGAGGGTCTCCCAGGGTGACAGTCCTCCGAGCCAAGGAGGTAAGTGGCTGCAAGCCCAGGGCTCCCTGGAAGGATGCTCTTCATGAAAATCACCTCCTACCCTGTCCACCTTGCCTCCTCCCCAAAAAAACATCTCAAAGCCAAACCCCAGAGCCCTCTGGTGACAGGGTCTTCTTTGGCAGCAGCAGCCAGCTTTGCTTGTATATTTTTTGGAGGGCAGGCTCCTGAGCAAGCGGAGCTGACAGTCAGGAGCCCTTGCAGGCGGAGGCAGGAAACTCAGGCCAATTAAGGCAGACAGGCAGTAGACACATCAGCTTTTATCTCGAGATCCAAGTACCCCATTCATGAGCAGCGACTGAAAGGTCTGCGGTTTATCAAATAAAATCACTGTCTCTCTCCCCTTCTTTAAAGCCAAACACATTGACTTGGGTGCTGGCTGTGACCTTGTTTAACTAAACAGCCTTTCAAGGCCCCCTAGAAGGGGGGAAAGAGCCTTTTGAAGAGGCACCATCCTCTGTCTGCCACTCCCCGTTCATTAGTGGCTGCGAAGAAAAACCCCTCACGCTCCCTCGCCCGGGCGGGGGAATACATATTTAATTAGCTCAATCGCCCTCGGTGCGTCGGCCCTCCCGTGCGGCGTTTCTTTGTGCTCCTTCCCATCCGCTGGAGCCCCGGGGATGCCCAGGATGGATTGGCCGATGGGTGGCCGCTTTGCTGGCGGCCGTCACGCTCCGGCTCTGGACGTGACCCTTCGGCTGGCCAGACCGCCGCCTTTATGGGCCGGTCCCTTTCACGCCGCCGCTTCTCTTTGTAAATCCCCAGCTCGGATGCTGTCTATCACCACACTCGGCTTTCCCGAGTGCCACTGCTCCCCTCACCCCAGCCAAGGAGCTGGAGGTTATTTTCCCTCTGCTGCCTTTTGGAGCAATCTCCTGCACGGGCTCTTTCATGCCACTCTCCATCACGTTTTCTCCATCCCTTGCAACTACCAGTGGGCCCGGTTCAGAAGTCAGTTTTACTACCCCTCTAAATCCACTCCAGTAGTAAAAAGGTCTCTATACGTCAAAAAGACACCCCATCCCCACAGCCAGCTGCCAGCAGCCATCTCCTCACCCCACGGAGCACAGAAAGCAATGCTCTGGCCCGCTGCCATCCTCGGGGAGGCTGATGCCCCCCCAGACTCAGCTTGTCTAGACACAGGCTGAAACAGAGAAGAGCTACACCCCACCAGATGCATAAGCGTGTCCCCAGAGCTCAATGCAAAAACAAAAATCCCATTTTTCGGCTGCTTGGCATATTCACCTGCCGAGGAACCCAACAACAACACAGTGGCCAGCAGATCCCAGGGGAGCTGCCATGAAGGGCAGGAACCAGCTGGAGAACCAGGATGGCTCCAGGCAGGGGTTACCACGAGCAGGGCCACCACAACGCTGGCTGGGCTGTGTTTCTCCATCCTTCCTTCCTCGGAGAAGGCTCACAGCCCTGGCGTCTGACAGATTTTTATAAATGCTGTCTCTGTCCAATGCTAATGAAAGCCTCTCAGCTCCCCGCTCTCCCGTTTTTGGCTACCAGATCATGTTAAGAGTTAAATACCAAGTAAAGCAATTTTCTCACCTACCCTGCCTACTACAAACCCCTTTGATGAGACAAATTACTATAGGAAAAATAAAAATAGGCGGTTTTTGGGCAATGCACACTGACAGCATCCCCTCCCCAGCTAAGCCAATCACACTCCCAACTCCAGAGATCTCTGCTGAGATAGTCTCGCCTACGATACAGCCTGCTTAGCGCTAAAATATGAATGTCACCTTTATGGATTGATTATAAAAAGCTCCCTTAGTCAGTGCTGGGCTGCCCAGTTCTCAGGGAGGCCATGAGGGAGAGCATTCAGGCTGACAGATGCAAAGGAGAAGCAAAAGGAGAAACCATCATGGAGGCTTGACTTACCTTTTAAGCATGTATGCATAATAATCATTCCCAAATATCAAATCTGTGAGATTTGTTTGCTTTCTTGTGATGGTTTTAATTTTTTTAAGTAGCATAGCATCTGTTCAAAGACCTGGCACAAACATCTTCGTCTGTGTCCTTCCTTCCTCCTTTGTGGATCTAACTTGCCATCGGCAGGAATAGTGCAGCCAGTCCAAAGAAATCCCAATTCCAGTCCCCATCACTATCAGCCTGCTTTAATAAGTCAGATTTTTCACAAATTGCCTCCCGCTCACCCGGCAATCAGAGAGCTGGATCCCAGATGAGCTCAGCCCTCCGTGGCAAAGCCCTGGATTATTTGCCCCCAAGCCAAAGCAGACGTGCAACATTGCCGCCGCCACCCCCAGGGAAGTTATTGTTCCTGAGGCTGGTGGGGAATAACCAAACCAGAGGGGGGAAGTCACCCTTCATCCTCGCACCCTCTCCACCGTCAAAAGGAAAAAGCAGGTTACAAAGAAAAAGGTGGTCCGTGAAGTTTAATCTCCAGCTACAATAGCCCGGGCACCCTGCATGGCCATTGTGCCTCCCCTTACTCACCTCCTTAGCAGCGACAGGCTCCCTGGAGCTGCGCTCTGCAGAGCATCGGTGCACGGAGGGGCCGGACGCTCCTCTGCTACCTTGCGAGGAGCAGCGGTCTCGCCTGCAGCCCGGCTCCGGCGGCTTTCTCGGCTGGCTGCCTGCCGGCTGATGGATCTGCGGTATCTGATGTGTGGATGATGTGCGCCTCGAACACACACGCATCCGCACGCCTTCCCCTGACGTCAGGGCCGGGCCAGGGGGAGCGGGCAGGTGGGAGGGATCAGCCTGGTCATTTCTGAGCTAGCTAGGCTTAAAGGACAGAGTCCGTATGGGGGCCGGAGGTGACGAGGGTCGGCCCCGGGGGGCTGCATCGCTCCGGTTGCGCAAAGTGACGCACACATCGGTGGCACAGCCGGACGCAGTGGGACAGCCCCACAGGCTGCAGGGACAGCAGGATGGGGTGTGCACTGCAGGCAGAGATGTGGACAGGGTCCCTCGCAATGGGTGAAACCTCTCCCCTGTCACCTCAAGTCTCACTGGTGCCCTGCAGCCGCTCTTCCCGCCTGCCCAAGCACCCCTAGGTACCACAGTAACCTCTGGTGCAGTAGGAGAGAACAAGAGGTACACGTCGCAAACTCTTTCTACTGCTCCACTCCCTACGGGCTCACAGCCAGCCATCACAAACCCAGGTGCTTTCTAAGGGTCTAATTTCTATCAGCCCACTGTGTCAAAAGATCTTTCCTTTCAGTTTTCCTCTGTGCTTGTGTGACCGTGCTCAGGGAAGCCACCTCCGTGGGGAAATGCCATGCCATAAATTGGCCTGAGGCTTTCTCTAGTTGGGGTGTAGGGCAGTGGGATGAGGACAGAATCATTTGCTGATTCCATTGGGTAATAGGGCGAGAAGTAATGGGCTTTAAATTACAAAGAGCAAGACTGATGTTAGACATCAGGAAACATTTTCTAACAGAACAGACAGTGAATTACTCAAGTAGATTGCCTGGCCAAGCACCAGGGTCTCCATCGCTGCAGGCTGGTAAGAACAAGCTGCGTAGGCATAACTCGAGGGTGGTATCAGATTTAGGTGATATCAGCCTCATTTTGGAGTAGAAAGGTGGACCACATCAGCACTTTACCAAGCAAGTCCCTGTGATCCTGGGATAAAATTTACAACAACCCCAAACAACCATGGTGTGGTGTCAGCGCTGCAGGGAGGTGTTACAGGCATCCTGTGACATGGGGTGGTCATGGGTTGCTTTTGTTTCCTTAAACTCTTTCCTTGATACATTCATACCATAGCTGAACATGGTGATGCCAACTAGACCTGTTCCATGAACAACCCTCAGGGCTGCAGGGTGGTGTACAAGTTGTGTTGAGCTATGGCAGAGTCAGGAGATGGGTCACAACTGCTCTACCTGGCTGTATCTGTCTGTCCATCTGTCCGTCCGTCCATCCATCCATCCATCCATCCATCCATCCATCCATCCACTGGGTGTTGATATGGGGCTGTTCCAAGGGCTTTGGCAGAGGGATCAGATCACAAAGCACTTGTCTCTCTCCTGCCAATGAGTTATAGTGCAGAAAAAAAGCTCCATAGGCAGAAGAGACCAGCCCATGGCAAGGCCACCACAAAGCACTGACGCCCCAGTGCCAGTGGCTTCTGCCATTGCCCATCATGCTCTGTTTGTGGCTTTTCAGGTAGTTTTCCATGACAGAACAGGAGCCCCATTCACACCCTACAGACACCACACAGTCTACCCTTCAGAACTTTGCAAAGGAAGGGTAGGAGACCCCAGCCAGCTCTCAGTCTCCACTCTGAATTTCTCCTGAGATGGCTTCTTCTTTCTTGGGGGGCAACTTTGGCTCTCCCACATAAAGGCTCTTCATGGAAAAGGCATGGGGAACTTGAAATAGTTCCAGTTTGACTGGAAGGTGGCTCTGGGCATGCGCTACAGTGGAGGAGGCAGAGACTAAAGCAGGCAAAAATGATAAAAGGAGAAGAGGGGAAGCTTTGATCAAACAGAGAGTGGGAGTGGGGGTGCCGGAGATGCCTGCAGAGATGGAAGCAAAGGCAGGAGCACAGAGGACTTTGTACGTGAGAAGATACATAATTTCTTTGGAGTCAATCAAAGGAGGGCCAGAACTGTCGAGATGCAAATTGCCACTCACCTCCCCTAGCATCCCTGAACCAGTTTTCTCCAAGAGCCATAGGGATGTGGGGACAGAGATCTTAAACCAAGTCATTTGGGGGGTCCTTTCATTTTCCTCAATGGTTCCAATCCTTCAGGTAACTTCAAATATTATTGAAGTTTTTATTATTATTTTATTATTCATTTTATTATTTATTATTATTTTATTATTTATATTATTGTACAGTTTTTCTGCACAATCAAGAGAATGAGAAGTGTCTAGGATTTTCTCTGAGGGACAGAAAAACTCTTCTTCAACCCCTGGATTCCAGCAGCTAAAGCTTCAAAAAAAAACAACCCAGCAACTGAGAACCATGCTCTGAAATACTGGAAAAGTCCCAGTACTGCTGAGAGAGACTCTAGAGACTTTATGGCTATGTGTAAAAAGGTATGTACAGGCACTGTGGGTTTCTGGATATTCACCATGTCAGTACAACTGGGACAAAAGGAGACAACTCAGCAAAACAAAGGTGTTCACATCATCTCCAACAGCAAGACACTTCAACAGCAGCAATAAATATAGTGTAACTCTGAGCACTACCATTAGCTGAGGCAACACTCATATTTTACAGAGCATAATTTGACTTTTGTTTGTATTTTTACATTGAAGACAGCACTTATGAAATATGGAATTCCTCCAGGGAGAAAACCTAGGTGGGAACAGAGCAACATCTGTCATGCGTAGACAGCCCAGTCACACACCACTTGGGACTGGGGAGGGGCTACCTGAAGAAAGTGACACTGGAAATAATTTCCCACAGCCTGGAATGTTACTGGTGCAGGCTGAGACAGTCAGCCAGACTCGGCTCTGGTGGTGACTGTAGCCTGGTACTGGAGGCAGTGAAGCTCATTGGACACTGCCACCATCAGCTTCCTCTCCACACATTTCAATTCAGTTTCCCCGGAGCAAAATCAAAGTGCCTGCAAGTTTCACCAAAACACACAGCTGCACAGAGAAGAGGAATCTTACTGCCCTTGCTGAGGAGTGGCCCACAGCATTCAATCCTTGTTGGCAATCACAGAGCTGATATAGGAGAGAGAGATATTCCGTACATCTTGCTTGGTGTCTGCACTTTACAGCACACAAAAGACCTCACTTATAGGACCCAAGACAGTATGAAGTGAAGCCTTGCAGACCTGCTGCTCACACAGCTGTTTTTTGGGAGCTGTGGATAAGGCTGAAGGGAGATGTGTCTGCTTTGTATTCGGCACTGATGATGCATGGCTGTTGGAAGCATGGAAAATGTTAGCTCAAGAATGGGCTAGAACTGGAAGCATGATATGACTCTGTCCAAATCCACTTCTCTCCGTCTCCCATGTTCTCCCAAGTATTTCAGTCTACTATTTCCCAAGCACATGCCCCTACTTAACTTTACAGTTCTTATATATAAGCATCCAGAGTGATCACCTTGCCAAAACCAACAGTGCCTAAGTTCTCTTTCCCTGTGTGACGCCAAAACTATTCCTTCCCCTGCCGTCAGGACAGGGTTGAGAACAATTCTCTCTTCTGAAAAGGTAGCTACAGACACCTGCAAAAGCCACACTAGAAAAAGCTCAAACCTTGCATTGCCAGACCTGCATGAAGCCTGGACAGAACAGCAAGGGATGTAGCATGTGTGCCAGCAAAACTGCTGCGCTGAGATTAGCGCAGCCGTGACTGGAGTGCAGGAGAAAGGAGCCTTTGTAAGGCTCCCTGAAGTAGGACAAGAAGAGCAAGAAACGCTGGGGATTTGGGTTGAGGTGTTCTGATAGAGTGGTGTCTGCTGTGCTGACAGCAGAGCTCCTTGCTGAGACAGTAGATGCTGCTCCAAGAAAAATGCTGCCGCTCTTCCCAGGTGACAGGGGAAATCTCGTTTCTGGGCCCCCCATTTAATACAAACATGCCAAACATGAGCAGACCAGTCACCTTTATTTAAAAAAAACAACCCCACAACTCAATAGATCCTGATGAATAGATCTCAATAGAGTAATTGAGAAGAGATCAAAACCTCCTTGTCCAAGACAGGTATCTTCTTAATGAGGCCTAACCAGGGTATTACCAACCTTGTTTTCTCCCTCCCTTTCCCAGACAGCTCAACATTTAATGATTTCTTACCCAAACTGCTCGTTACTGTCCCACCACGCGCTGCTGGGGAGCATGGGAGATGACACACTTAGCCTTCGCATCAAAGCCATGATGCTGACAGTGCAGTTTTCACCGTCAGCCAGGGATGTTTGGTTTTCCTGGCGGATCTTTTTTTAAACACACTTCAAACAACCTTTCATTTTCCCTGACAAAACTCAGACATTAGCATAGCCCCTTGTTTTCTGCCATCCCTCATGCTGCTTCTCCCTCACACTGGTTCTCTCACTGCAGAACACACCAAGGCCTCAAAAATTGTATGGTGGGGGTTGCCTTCTTTTTGGCAACTAACACTCACAAATTATTCCAGCTCTGTATGGTGGCAGTTTGACCCTGAAAATAACCTTGACCTAAACATTGGGCAGGCACAGCTGTGAGGAACTTCCAGGTGCAAAGAGGATTATAAACCCACCCAGGTTTCCTGGAGAGGTCAGCAAACAGCTGAAGAATTGGCTATCACAGAGGCAGAGACTTTGATCTTTGGGCTCCCGAGCACAAGAGAGACACGGAGCTCCAGGAGCAGGTCCAGCAGAGGGCAACAAGGATAACTGGGGGACGGGAGCTCCATTCTTATAAGGACAGGCTGAGGAACCTGGGCCTGTTCAGGCTGGAGAAGACTGAGAGGGGACCTCACCAATGTGTATCAGTACACGAAGGGTGTCCAGAGGTTGGAGCCAGGCTCTTCTCGGTAGAGCCAAGCAACAGGACAGCAGGCAGTGGGACAGAAACTGATGCACAGAAGTTCCACCTGAACGTGGAAGAACTTCTTTACTGCACAGGTGAGGGGGCACTGGAACGGATTGCCCAGAGAGGGTGTAGAGTCTCCCTCACTGGAGAGGGAATGCAAGAACCCTCTGGATGCAATTCCTGTGCAATGTGCTCTGGGGTGACCATGATACCAAACTGGCTGGAAAATAAACTTTCTAACACAATCTGAAGCATTAGAAAGCAGGCATTCTTTATCTATGTAGGACACATAGAAGAATATCTCTGAAACTTTCTATTCTCTATGTTATTTATTAACCCTGCTTGAGCAGGGAGGTTGGACCAGATGCCTCACTGTGGTCCCTTCCTATCTGACCTGTTCTGTGATGTCTGCTGCCCTACCTATATTAAAGTTTACGAAAATGAGAAATTAAATCAGAATAACAGCAGTTGTGAATTGTTTCAGCTGCGGTACGGGACAAAGCGCCCGAGGACCAAACTGCCGGGGCCGGAGGTGGCGGGGGAAAGGAGGGTACTACGGAGCATCCCTACAAAGGACGCCCCGTTGCTGAGCCCCATTCCACGTTTATATTGGCCAAAATCAGCCCCTCCAGGGGATCACCGAACACTTCCCTGCTCCGGTGACAACGAGTGCCAAGCCCGTCCCGCCGCCGCTCCGTACGAGGAGGGACAAAATGGCGGCGGCG